>JAHHUM010000719.1:0-197472 GCA_036173005.1 Crenichthys baileyi | reverse complement strand
TGTACCTTTGGTGAATGGAAGGGTTTTTTTTATTGCAGGTATGACTTCTTTTGTCACCTTCACAGGTATCCTCATTTGCTGTGCCCTCCCTGCGTACTCTAATTAATAGATTGATTACCTCTGGGTCATATCGGATGCTTCTCCTCACAGGTGTAGAGGAACCCATGGATTGCTCTGATGAGTCTGACAGTGACTCTCATGATGATGACACTTTCTATTAAATTTACCGATATTCAATTTACATCCATTCAAATAATCCTCCTAATTCTAATGATGTAGGTGTGAACTGAACACACACAGGGTAGATGATAACTCATGATTTCATTTTGCTAGTATATTGGTGTACTAATATATTCTACTATATCTTCATTTAATTTTTTGAGTGTTTGAATTTTTGTATTATTTGTCTATTCATTTTATCCGATCATTTCTTAAAAGGTTGTTGATTGAAGAGATGTTTTTGTTTCCATCAGAATGACAAATTGTTTCCAACAAAGAGGATGACAGTTATAGTAGATTTGTTGTAGTGTTTAGCTTTGTAATAATGTTTCATTATTCATTTTACATTATTTAGTCAAGTTTTATTACTACTTGTTTCATAAAATCATCTTTTATTCATTTTTTTATTACTAATTTTATTGTTAATTTTTATTATTAATCAATTCACTTTTATAATTACATTCTATTATACTTTCATTCTTTGTCATTCAGTAAAAATTTTCTTGGGTGTTCGATAACATATGAAACTAGTTTCATTATAATCGGAGAGGGTGGATTGTTGTAGAAATTTTTATTGCCTTGCCTGATTTGCTCCTTGATACTCTACAGGAACTGACAACAGTATTAGAACCCCTCAGTGTTGTTCCATTCTTCTCTTATATAGTCTTAGAGTAATGGTTTCTCAACCTTCTACTTGCACCTGTGTGAGATAATATGTTTGCCACACTGTTAAGATTATGTCTGGGACCTCGTCTCTCTGGGTCTCATGAGGGTTACCTTGAAAACTGTTGTAGCTCATAAGGAGAACCTTTGCTTTGTCTAGTCAGAACGATTTGGCAGCACTACTGAGCGCATCTCCAATGCTGTAAAAAATCCTTCTCTCTTGCAAGATTATAATAAAGCTGATTCTGAGTGACAATCATCGGTCTCTGTCCTGGTAAAAACTGATTTTTCTACAACAACCCAATAAAACATAAAAACAATATAAAACAAACTAATAAAAATTGTTAAATTAATAAAATAAGAGTAAAAGAATAAGAGCCAAAAGTGAAAAGCCAAGGAGAAAAAATGTGTTTTAAGAGAGGACTGAAACAGTCTGCTGGTCTAATTTGCAATGGCAGCTTATTCCACAATTTGGGGGCAGCAACTGAAAAGGCTCGGTCAACTCTCAACGTATTTTTTGGCTTTGGGACAACCAGTAGTGACTGATCAACCGACCTGAGAGTGCATGAGGGAACATACATTTGAATCAGGTCGGACAAATACTGAGGGGCAAGACCATTTAAACACTTAAAAGCAAATAAAAGAACTTAGCTGAAAAACCAATGGAGAGATACCAAAACAAGAGTGATATATTCATGTTTCCTTGTGCCAGTTAAAAGGCGAGCAGCAGCATTTTGAAACCAGCTGAAGTCGATTAACGAAAACCAATGAGACCAGAGGAAATGAGATTAGATTCGTTTTAGGTTTATTTCACACTGGAACAGTCAAAACTGACAGCTTACTGGTGCACGATTTCTTTTTTTCTTTGTTTTTACTGTTTTTTTAAATTGTTGAAATAAACATTTTGTACCATACTCCTGCACATCCTGCCGTTTCTACACGATCAGTTTAGGGGACAATGAATCGACAAGGAACATCACCTAAAATAAGAACCAAAATCCATATCAATCTCCATTTCATCCATCATCTATTGCATCCATGAGGTCCTTTGGTCCAAATAACCTAGATATTAGTTTTAATAAATGGGCACAATCCAAATGTGAATACATTCATCAACTGTTTGCTAATGGTCAGTTCAAAACATCTGAGCGACTCCAAACTGAATTTAAACTCCCCAACACAGATCACTTCAAATTCTCACAGCTCAGATCCTGCCTGGTGTCACATAAAGAGTGGAGTAAAATCAGAACTCCAACTCCCATTGAGAAGGCTCTAATTGATGTCCAGGTAAGAAGAGCAGAAGGAAAATAAAGCATTTTATCCAGTATTTTTGTGTCCAAGAACCAAGTTGCTACCATAACTCGGGTAGCAATTCAGCAGAGATGGGAGGAGGAAATGGGCCTGAGGAAGACTGGGAGGCATTATGCACCGATGCTCTTTCCACTACAAATTCACACACACGAAGAGAGTTTAGGTGGAAAACTATGGCGTCACATTACTGCCAAAAATCAGGGGAGCATATTAAGCAATCAGGACAGCGCATCTTTTAATCGAGAGAGCGGATAGCTCTGATCGCGGGCGTGCACCTTTATTCGAGAGCCTTTGAACGCAGCACGGCGAGCAGTAAAACACGCCCTCTGCAACCATCTGTCAGATCTGCCACTTACTTGAAATGCAGAACGACTAACTGGTTGAAGGCAGAACCTCCCTCCTACAACTTGTGGTGCAATATGTTTGACATGTGCCAAATAGAGAATAACGCACTTGACAAGACTTTAAATTATTGTGTTTATTGGGAACCTGCATTAATGTTACTAATGCAATAAAACTAAAAGTGATCATTTGTAATTGTTTAATTGTTAGATTGATGCTCTCTGACTTTATGACAACACAGACAACACACTTTTATCATAAAGTTATTCTTTTTCTCTTATTTTTTGTTAATAAATGAGAAATTAAATAAAGATTTTGTTGTTGAAGAAACTTCTTGTCTTAGTTTCTACTTCATGTCACCAGTCGTAAAATATTGCATACTTTATCCTACATTCTGTTAACACTAAGAATTTATAGATTTGTGCTGATGACACAAGCCACTGTCAATGGTGGACATTAGCACAATGCCTAAAAAATTGTAAGATGTAATCTTACAGTCTAAATGTCATTCATTTTTGTATTTGTCATTGTAAGAGAGCAAGAGATATTTCAAACTTTAAAAGTCATAGGTATGATGCAAAGCCATTTATTAAGCTGTGTAGCTATAATCACTTGATCCATGGTTAATAGTCTGACATTTTAATTTTCAATAAAACTAAAACTTTCTCTTTTTTACTAAGCCTTTCTGTTTTTTTATTATTTTAGTATAATGTCTTAGGATAACATTATTGTAATAAAAGAGATAATAATCCTCTTCTTCAAATATTTAACCGCTTTTAAAACCGAACCTTCAGCATTCAGTAAACGGTTGACGAGGCCGAATGTTCCCTACCAATATGGCGGATGCATCGGTGTGGGCGGGACTTCCGGGAGCTTCACCCCTGGCACTAATGCGCAGACTCGTGTTTCTCTTCGGTTCAATGACGGCAGTTGGAGCGTCGTCCTTCGTGTTTTCTTGGGTTTTTGTTGACGGAGCAGCAGCGGGAGAGTTAATAAAGCTGTAAGATAGAAACAGCAGCAGTTGGTGAACTCTGGAAAGAAGAGGAACGGTTTGAAGCTCAGCTGGAACTGCTCAGTAACGGTTGAAGGAAAGTTTGGAGAGAGAAAAGCTACCAGAGATGTGGAGACAGCAGGTCAAACAGCGACTGGATGCAGCAGAGGAGCAGAGACACGAAATACTGGATGCTGCTTTCAGCCCCGAAGATCGGCTGCTCACATTAGGTTTGATGTTTTCATTGTTCAGAGCAGCTGCAGGGATGCTAGCTGCAGGTTAGCAGCAGCTTTACAGTCAAACAGCGGAATAAAAATAGAAAGAAGAAATGCTTTCAGTGGGAGTTTGTTTTTGCAGTGGCACCAAACATGTACAGTCAGAGGAAGTTCTCATGGGAACCGTTTTAGAGATAACTCAACATATATTTTCACCACTTGTAATCTGGATTAATATCATAAATCTCTCAAACAGGTGTTCATTTAAAAGATAAAACCCCACTATATGGTGACATTATGATTTACAATGACCACCACTGTGTTTACAACTTTCTTAAACTGACTTTATTATTTTCCAAATTCCATCCCAGTTACCAAAATGGCGGAACCGGCAGTCAGATAGCTACAATAATATTTATCCTGAACGAAATAAAATGATTACAAGTAAACTTAGAGATATGAATGTCTAGATTATTAGTAGTAAATTTTATTTTAAGTTATCTAGAATTCCAGTTGAAAGTTATTTCAAAATCCCAAATTTATCCTGTAAAGAATAACGATTGAGTGTTAAAAGGAAGAATGTCATTCTAGAAATCTGAAGTTTATTTTTAGTGAGTAGGAAAAATTGATTTATGCATACTTGTTGAAATATCTTCCTGTCATTAATGTAAACATGGCTTGCCATAAGGAATGCTGGGTGGCTCCATATAGTCAATGGAAACTCTGCTCACTCCTTAAATCTTTGGGCCTTTTATTGAAGGGGGAAATTTTAATCTGTAAGAACCGTATGGCCCCAAATTATTAATGCTTTTCAAACTTCTACTTTAATTGAGATCTCTAAAAAATCACTTGTTAGTATCAGCTCCCATCCACAGTGCACTGTGACTTTATGGCAACTTGTCGTTGTGAATAAAAGATCTGGAGAACTTAGTTTAAAGGCGTAGCAGTTACTGTTGGTCATATTTTGTTTAAATGTTGCCTGCAGATGTTCAGCAGATGCTGCTGGTTAAAGAAGTTCCTGAAGAACAGAGTCCTGCTGTGGACCACATAAAGGAGGAACAGGAGGAAACTCTGGATCAGTCAGGAGGAAGGGCAGCTCACTGTGAAGGAGGAGACTGATGCCCCCCGGGTGTCCAGAGACTCTCCACCTAAAGGAGGAACTCTGGACCGGTCTCGAGGGAGAGCAGCTCAGTGTGAAGGAGGCTGATGCAAACGTGTTTCCATTAACTGCTGCTCCTGTGAAGAGTGAAGATGATGAAGAGAAACCTCTGTTCTCACAGCTTCATCCAATAGAAAACAGAGATATTCCAACCAGCAGCACAGTTGATCAGATGAAAGCAGAACCTGATGAAAAGGACTATGGAGGAGCAGAATCCTACAGGAAGGCAGATCTGAACACTCATGGAGACACTTTGAACTCTTCTGAGACTGAAGACAGCGAGGAAGATGATGTGAACCATCCTGACTCTGGATCTGAGACTGAGGACAGTAATGATGACTGGAAGGAGAGCAGGACTCCTGAGTCAGGTGGAAACTCTGTCAGCAGATCTGTAAGCTGCTCTGACTGTGGCCAACAGTTTGATACCAAACTCTCTCTTCAGACTCACATGGCAGATCATTCAGCAAATAGCTCTTCAGCTAATGGAAAAAGTTTAAGCGAGAAGAAAAATGTGGACACACCAAAGAAATACCAGAAGGGTTTAAAATGTGATGAATGTGGTAAAAGCTTTATGAAGAAAAAGCATCTAAACCAACACATTAGAGTTCACACTGGAGAAAAACCATTTGGGTGTCATCTTTGTGGCCAAAGTTTTAGCTTTAAATCAACTTTAAACAGTCACATCAGGGTCCATACTGGAGATAAACCATTTGGTTGTGATGTCTGTGGGCATAAATTTAGCATAAAGTCATCTTTAAACAAACACATGAGAATCCACACAGGAGAGAAACCATTTGGGTGTCATCTTTGTGGCCAAAGTTTTAGTACTAAATCAACTTTAAACAGTCACATGAGGGTCCACACTGGAGAGAAACCATTTGGTTGTGATGTCTGTGGGCATAAATTTAGCATAAAGTCATCTTTAAACAAACACATGAGAATCCACACAGGAGAGAAACCATTTGGTTGTGATGTTTGTGGACAAAAATTTAGCCGAAAGTCAACCTTGAATTTGCACACAAGAAAACACACAGGGCAGAAACAGTTTGTTTGTGATGTTTGTGGAAAAGGATGTAATGGTAATTCAACTTTAAAAAATCATATCAGGACCCACACGGGAGAGAAACCATTTGGTTGTGATGTTTGTGGACAAAGGTTTAGCCGAAAGTCTACCTTGAATTTGCACTCAAGAAACCACACGGGGCAGAAACAGTTTGCTTGTGATGTTTGTGGACATAAATTTAGTGTGAAATCAGCTTTAAATATGCACATTAAAACCCACATAAGTAGAGAAACCATTTGGTTGTGATGTTTGTGGATAAAGATTTACCCGAAAGTCAACCTTGAATTTGCACACACAAAATCACACTGGGCAGAGACAGTTTGTTTGTAATGTTTGTGGAAAATGATTTAATAATAATTCAACTTTAAAAAAGCACATCAGGATCCACACAGGAGAGAAACCATTTGGTTGTAACGTTTATAGGAAAAGCTTCAATGACAAGTTGACTTTTGAAAAACATATGAAAATTCACATTGGTTGTAATATTTGTGGAAAAACATTTAACCAAGAGGCAAGTTTAAACATTCACATGAGAATCCAACATATGTTTATGATTTTATTGCCATAGATTCTCAGGTTTAAGCGAACTGTAGAAACTCTCCTTAAAGTCTCTGTTAGTCCAGCTGGAAAGTCCAGGTTTGCTAATGAAAGTATCCTTTTTATTCATAATATTGTTTAAGAAATAGAATTTTTTTAAGGGGGGCTTCTGTCAGAGTTTAGTTGTTTTGACAATATTTAGTTTTCTCCATCAGATGTTGTCCACATATTTGCTAAAAATTACTTTTATCTTAAAATTCATATTTTGGATCCAGTTCAGTTGCATCGCTTCATGCAGAATATGGTCACCCCACAGCCTTAGTGGTCTCTGTTACATTGGAGCCATCTTGGATGAGTCATGTGACTCATTATAAACCATCAGTATCATCTGTGCCACTTTGCCCTCCGTTTTTACCTGAAGTCTTCCTGTTTAAGGTTCTCTTTCTTTGTGACATTTGTAGCCCTTTAGCGCCCCCTTTCTGTGCATCATTTGGTTCCAGATTGGATCTGCAGGCTCTCTGTCTTGGACACTGCCTGCTGCAGTCATGACATCGCTCTGTCCCAAACACGCCCTCAGCTTCAGTAATAACAGAGGAGTCTGTCACATAATCAGCAGCTGCAAATAAACTGAAGATTTTTACAATATTTCAGAGGTTCTGTTCATTTTTAATGCAAGAATATTTCTATTTCTTTCACTCCGAATGAAGTTCTGTAAATTTGTCTCCATGACTGGAGCACTTGTTTATTATTTTCTATAGTTGGATGCGGAGCAGGAGAGGTGTGGCTGCTACTTGCAGGAGAGTACTCAGATGACTCTAAAGTCATCTGAGAAGCATGTAAACATGAGGAGTGAGTCATATTCTTACCTGCCAGGTACTTGCCAGGTCCAGCTCTAATTCTGTACTTCCCTCATCACGAACAGAAAACAGATTTGAAGACATCTCAGATTTGAAAACATCTCAATGTGAGAAAGATAGCCAGTTAGCATGAATGCTAACTGTGCTCTGCTTGGGTTTTTCGCTCGCTGTCTCTTCTGGCCCTGCACCATCCGCAGCTACAGCACCGGTTCCGGCACAGCTAATGTCCAGCACAACTAAGCAACGATACTCTATAGTGATAGGACCTTAATATGAAGGAGTTCTGCGCCATATTACCATCTGTATTTCCTCATACCGGCCTAGTGTTTGATGGAATTTAATTTGTTTTAAAAAACAACTTCAGGTTCATAAATCTGTTGACCAAATCGTACCAAACCAAACATAATGTATCCAAATGCTGGTTTATTCTTTTAGCATTTCATTGGTCATAGCTTATACGCACAAAACAAAAGTAGAGACACAAACATTTGCTGTCAAAGTTCATAGTGAGATACAATGATACATGTTTGTGGTCAAGGCAAATAGAGTAATTTTACATCAGCACCAAGTTGTGATGCTGCCTCCAGGGAGATGTCCAGTACTCCTGTATTCTGAGCTGGTAGCTAGCTTCCACAGTGCAACGGTCCCTCTTTTCCTAATCGGCACACATTCACTGAAAGTCGTATGTTGTCTCTCCAGAGCTGGAGCAGTTTGTTACACAGGAAGCCGAACATTTGCTCTGACATCCTGGAGTTCTGCAACCACTGCGTGTTCGTGAAACCGGGAACAATAATATCCCACCATTGGGAGGCCTGGCTAAACACCCAGACTGACAGATACATTTGGCACAGGGCAGATATCTCAAACATAAACAGCATAGATATTACAATAAGTAACATAATCGTTGGGCTTATTGTGTATATGACCACTATAGCAGGCTAGTATTAGGTAGGATTAACTTACTCTCTGCAGCGTCCCGGGCTGTGGCGGAGGCAACAACTCGGGCCTGGGAGGAGTTCCCATTGTTTACAGTCAGGATGGGGAGCTTCTGACCTTGACTGGGAACATTACAGGGCGGTGGAAGGGGTACTTAGAGGATTGAGGACCTCAAGTCTCTGGATGTTGTGGGCTGTCCTGTCATGGCTGACATGTTTATTAGGGGCCATCCGGTCTCTGTACAAGTGGAGCAGGAGTTTGGACTGCATTGCCGGCACTAAGTCGGACCTGTTCCTGGTGCATGTTGGACTCTGGCAGGGCTTCCCCTTTTAAATTTCCCTTTTCGTTTGTCATATGCAGTAAACTGCTTTTATAGTTTCTCCTTAATATCGTGCCCATATCAATCTGTATTGGGTAATCTAAACTAAAACCAGATAAATAATTAATTTAATCACTTATTAATTTTGTTGATTAGTTTATTTAATGTCTTCCTGTTTCTTTTCAGGCTCTGTCAGACTAGTTTTTGGGGCTAGCCAATGTCCAGGCTGACTGGAGGTGAGGTTTGACCAGCCATGGTCTGTAGTGTGTGAAAATGACAAACCTGCAGTATGCAGAGGTGGTCTGCCCATTGGTTATGGGCCTCCTTCAGTCCTCCAGGGGGCGCTCTGCAGAGCTCTGGAGGGTCCGGCGTTGAGCCGAGAGTTCCTGTGTGAAGGCGGAGTCTGCTCTCCAGGGCCCTCATGTATTAAAGAGTGCGCAAGTCAAGTCAAGTCAAGTCAAGTCCAGTTTATTCATATGGCTTTTCAGCAACTGTTGCTGTCACAGTTTTTATAACACAAGGAAAATGTGTTATTCCATCTGTTTTAACCTTGTAACAGGTGAGTAAGGACTGGTGAACCTGAGATACTAACTTGCATAAAGGCTTTAAACTGCTCAGTGCAGGAAAAACATGCAAGGATGTTGGCAGATGATGCAGTAACAAATTGGCCTTAAATAATCAAGAAGAACTTTAAACAATGTTCATGTCTTTCTTTCTGACTTGAGTTTGAGGCAAATGTAGACCCCAGATAGTCAGTAGTCTAGCCCAGTGGTTTTCAAAGTGGGGGCCGCCAGGGGGCGCCAGAAAGGTTGGGGGGATGATAAAAAAACACTGTTCTTATTCTCAACAGTTTGTTGAATGTTATTCAGCGGGTTTATAATTGTGTTAACATATTTTAATAATATTCTTACATTAAAGAAATGTATTGATTATTGAATAGTTAATAAAAGACATCTTAAAAAGTTGATGTTTCTCACATAATTTGTAGCATCGTCTGTGGGTTTGCAAAAGAGGGTCCCTGCCCAGAAGTCAAGTCCAGTTTATTTATATAGCGCTTTTCAGCAACAAGGCACTCAAAGTGCTGTACATGAGGAAAAACATTACAATGACACAGAAAATCAAACACAGAAAAACAAATCAAATGACATTAATAATCCTTGGGAGTTTACTTGCAAGAGCTGGTTCTAATCCAATCTTTCTAATAGAGGTAATTAGATCATCAAGTCCTCTGTGGTAAGGAATTCATCCTGTGCTAGAAGAAAAATGATAATATTAATCCTTGAGGTCGCTGGTATGAGGCAGCTGTGGTCCCATCATTCAAATATTAACAGTCATGGACACTCACTGAAGTCTAAATAGAGAAGCTGGGTCACTGGTAGGTCCAAACTTTTTAAATACTAGTAATGTTTGGCTTTCACTGGTATGAAATTGTTGTGATACAATAACTTCTAAGAAATCTAAAAATCTCTGGTCATTGGTGTAAAAACAGTTTGCAAATAATATTTGCTTTTGCTGGTAATCCTGAGAAATCTGAAAATCTATGAAAAGTAATGAAATCACACATTTAGGTAAAGTAAGATAGGAGGGGGAAAAAACATATTTCAGGCTCTATTCTGAGCAGAATAGAGCCTGAAATAGTACAAAAAACCTCAGCAGGGGTAAGAAACACACACACATAAGTAAAGATTCAGCAAGGGTACGGTGGAATCTTGAGGGTGTGAATATATATAAGTCTGAGTGTGTTTGCAAGAATTAGACTGTCAACACTGATAGAAGCGCAATTGTCCTTGAGAAGAGAGGTGGAAGTTTTATCATTCGGCCGCATAGTCCTATCAGCAAACAGCTGGTAGGGGAGTGCTGGGGAAGAGCATCGTGTTTATATAACATCCAGGAGATATTTTGTCGATAGCCAGTTAGCAGAAGTTGCCAAGGCCACATTGGGGAGCCAGATTTAGAAAAACAATAAATGTTGTGGGTCAGGCAGTTGTGAATTTCCAACTACCTTAAGAGTTTTACTGGTATGTCTCAATTGTGAATCCAAATAGCCAAATTTCTGGTACTTTCCGCAGATCTCGAGTGTCAGTCTGAGTGTTGATCGCTCTACAGACTCCATCCAACATCGCAGGCAGCTTCAAGAATCCTTCATGACGACCATTAAATCGAGGCACTTGACGTCGCCCAGTACGGCGGAGCCGGGGTCCCACCCTGGAGCCAGGCCTGGGGTCGGGACTCGTCGGAGAGCGCCTGGTGGCCGGGTTGCTCCTCGCGGGACCCGCCGGGCCAAGCCCGAACGAGAGACGCGAGGCCATCCCCCAGTGGGCCCACCACCTGCAGGGGGAACCATGAGGGACCGGTGCAAAGAGGATTGGGTGGCGGACGAAGGTGGAGACCTCAGCGGCCCGATCCCCGGATGCTTAGGCTGGCTCTAGGGATGTGGAATGTTACCTCGCTGGGGGGGAAGGAGCCTGAGCTTGTGAGGGAGGTCGAGTGATATCGACTAGAAATAGTCGGGCTCGCCTCCAGGCACAGCATGGGCTCTGGAACCCATCTCCTTGAGAGGGGCTGGACTCTCTTCTACTCTGGAGTGGCCCACGGGGAGAGGCGGTGGGCTGGGGTGGGTTTGCTTGTTGCCCCCCAGCTCAGCCGTCTCGTGTTGGGGTTTACCCCGGTGGATGAGAGGGTCGCATCCCTGCGCCTTCGGATCGGGGATAGGTCTCTGACTGTCGTTTCGGCCTACGGGCCGAGCGGTAGTGCGGAGTACCCGGCCTTCTTGGTGTCCCTGTCGGGGGTGCTGGATAGTGCCCCTCCCGGGGACTCCATTATTCTGCTGGGGGACTTCAACGCCCACGTGGGAAACGACAGTGACACCTGGAGAGGCGTGATACGGAGGAATGGCCTCCCCGATCTGAATCCGAGTGGTGTTTTGTTATTGGACTTCTGCGCTAGTCACGGATTGTCCATAATGAACACCATGTTCAAGCATAAGGGTGTCCATCAGTGCACTTTGCACCAGGACACCCTAGGCAGGAGGTCAATGATCGACTTTGTTGTCGTATCATCAGACCTTCGGCCGCATGTTTTGGACACTCGGGTGAAGAGAGGGGCTGAGCTGTCCACTGATCACCACCTGGTGGTGAGTTGGATCCGCTGGAGGAGGAGAAAGCCGGACAGACTTGGCAGGCCCAAGCGCATAGTGAGGGTCTGCTGGGAACGCCTGGCAGAGCCCTCGGCCAGGGATGTATTCAACTCCCACCTCCGGGAGAGCTTTGACCAGATTCCGGGGGATGTTGGAGACAGAGTCCGAGTGGACCATGTTCTCCGCATCTATTGTCGATGCTGCTGCCCGTAGCTGCGGCCGTAAGGTCTGCGGTGCCTGTCGCAGCGGCAATCCCAGAACCCGGTGGTGGACACCGGCAGTAAGGGATGCTGTCAAGCTGAAGAAGGAGTCCTATCGCCTGTGGTTGGCTTGTGGGACTCCTGAGGTGGCTGACGGGTACCGTGAGGCCAAGCGTGCTGTGGCAGAGGCAAAAACTTGGGTCTGGGAGGAGTTCGGTGAGGCCATGGAGAAGGACTACCGGTTGGCCTCGAAGCGATTCTGGCAAACCGTCCGGCGCCTCAGGAAGGGGAAGCAGTGCTTCGCCAACACTGTTTATAGTGGGGGTCGGAGGCTGCTGACCTCGACTGGGGACATTATCGGGCGGTGGAAGGAGTACTTCGAGGATCTCCTCAATCCTGCCATCACGCATTCCCTGGTGGAAA
Source organism: Crenichthys baileyi (assembly GCA_036173005.1). NCBI lineage: Eukaryota > Metazoa > Chordata > Actinopteri > Cyprinodontiformes > Goodeidae > Crenichthys > Crenichthys baileyi. Next base: position 185,101 of record JAHHUM010000719.1, on the reverse strand, counting down.
CAGAGGCTGGGGACTCGGGGTGGACTCTTTCATCACCCAGGCTGAAGTCACCGAGGTGGTTAAAAAGCTCAGCGGTGGCAAGGCTTCGGGGGTGGATGAGATCCGCCCTGAGTACCTCAAATCTCTGGATGTTGTGGGGCTGTCATGGTTGACACGCCTCTTCAACATTGCTTGGCGGTCGGGGACAGTGCCTCTGGACTGGCAGACTGGGGTGGTAGTCCGGAGGGTGTGTTCCAACTACAGGGGGATCACACTCCTCAGCCTCCCTGGTAAGGCCTACGCCAGGGTATTGGAGAGGAGAGTCCGGCCGATAGTTGAACCTCGGCTTCAGGAGGAGCAGTGTGAGAGTTTGCCCAACCGGTTCACATGTGTTTTGTGGACCTGGAGAAGGCATTCGACTGTGTCCCTCGTGATGCCTTGTGGGGGGTGCTCCAGGAGTATGGAATCGGGGGCCCTTTATTAGGGGCCATCCGGTCCCTGTACGAGCGGAGCAGGAGTTTGACGTGGTCCTGCTGGCCCCCTCTAGCCAAGACCTACAGCATGAGCTGGGGCGGTTCGCAGCCGAGTGTGAAGCGGCTGGGATGAAGATCAGCTCCTCCAAGTCAGAGGCCGGAAAAGGGTGGCTTGGCCTCTTCAGGTTGGAGAGGAGTTCCTGCCGCTTTGAGTCTGTAGAGATTAAATTGTTAAATAATTAAATAATAACAGCGTTTCCACTTCCATTGTCCAAGGAGGGCGTCCCACCCCGCCATCAAGAACGCTCGCCCCTCCAAGAGGATCATGGCATAGAGTAAAAGTACATTTTCACAGATAATGTCATTCATTTTATTAGATCACGTCGTGAGCGATTTCTGGCCCTGCGTTGTCGCTACTCTACTTTCTATGGCCAAACTTGACAAAAGCAGGAAGAAAACAGACTCCTCATGCTGTGTCACCGACGCTGAGTTATGTGTGCTCCCTGTCCCGACAGCGGACAGAAAAACATGTCGCTAAAACCTGGAAAGCAGGCATGGATATCTGCGATTTTAAAAAGCGCCAAATTTAGTTTTGATGGAAGCAGCAGGGCTAACTCTCCTAACTCCTGGTACATATGGTGAAGGTACAAGTACACAAAACTGCCCAAGTATTTCATGCCCTGCCCCTGACACACAGTCCAGTCACCACCGAATAAAAGGTTTTGACCAATCTAAACTGTCGAGGTGAAATTATCCCCCTGGCTCTGTAAGACTGAGATTCGTAATTAAATACATACATGATAGATAGATAGATAGATAGATAGATAGATAGATAGATAGATAGATAGATAGATAGATAGATAGATAGATAGATAGATAGATAGATAGATAGATAGATAGATAGATAGATAGATAGATAGATAGATAGATAGATAGATAGATAGATAGATAGATAGATAGATAGATAGATAGATAGATAGATAGATAGATAGATAGATAGAGAAAGAAAGACAATAGATAAAGATGGAAAGAGACAGAAACAGATACAAGATGTGATAAAGAGAGACAAAAAGATGGAGGAATAAGAAAGATGGAGAGACAGTTAAGATATATAAATGCTATATAAATACAATATGTAGAAAGAAAATTCTAGTTTTTTGTCCTTAGGAACAGGCTGCAGACTGTTTAAGCGCCATTACAAACAATGAAGCGCTTTAAAACCTGCTAAACACGGCAGCTCTCCTCTTCACTTAAGCGGTATAAAAGGTCGAATATTCCCTACCAATATGGCGGAGAGATCAACGTTTACGTGACGCCCTCTGTGGGTGGGACTTCCGCTCCATGTCCGCGGGTCCAGCCCCTAACCCCCAGTGTGCAGGTTCGTGTTTCTCTTCGGTTCAGTTGGAGCGTCGTCCTTCATGTTTTCTTGGGTTTTTGTTGACGGAGCAGCAGCGGGAGAGTTAATAAAGCTGTAAGATAGAAACAGCAGCAGTTGATGAACTCTGGAAAGAAGAGAAACGGTTTGAAGCTCAGCTGGAACTGCTCAGTAACGGTTGAAGGAAAGTTTGGAGAGAGAAAAGCTACCAGAGATGTGGAGACAGCAGGTCAAACAGCGACTGGATGCAGCAGAGGAGCAGAGACACGAAATACTGGATGCTGCTTTCAGCCCCGAAGATCGGCTGCACACATTAGGTTTGGATGTTTTCATTGTTCAGAGCAGCTGCAGGGATGCTAGCTGCAGGTTAGCAGCAGCTTTACAGTCAAACAGCGGAATAAAAATAGAAAGAAGAAATGCTTTCAGTGGGAGTTTTTTTTTGCAGTGGCACCAAACATGTACAGTCAGAGGAAGTTCTCATGGGAACCGTTTTAGAGATAACTCAACATATATTTTCACCACTTGTAATCTGGATTAATATCATAAATCTCTCAAACAGGTGTTCATTTAAAAGATAAAACCCCACTATATGGTGACATTATGATTTACAATGACCACCACTGTGTTTACGACTTTCTTAAACTGACTTATTATTTTCCAAATTCCATCCCAGTTACCAAAATGGGCGGAACCGGCAGTCAGATAGCTACAATAATATTTATCCTGAACGAAATAAAATGATTACAAGTAAACTTAGAGATATGAATGTCTAGATTATTAGTAGTAGAATTTATATTTTAAGTTATCTAGAATTCCAGTTGAAAGTTATTTCAAAATCCCAAATTTATCCTGTAAAGAATAACGATTGAGTGTTAAAAGGAAGAATGTCATTCTAGAAATCTGAAAGTTTAGTTTTTAGTGAGTAGGAAGAATTGATTTATGCATACTTGTTGAAATATCTTCCTGTTATTAAATGTAAACACAGTGTTATTTGTTGTAGAAAAATCATTTTTTACCAAGACAGAGACCGATGATTGTCACTCAGAATCAGCTTTATTATAATCTTGCAAGAGAGAAGGATTTTTTACAGCATTGGAGATGCGCTCAGTAGTGCTGCCAAATCGTTCTGACTAGACAAAGCAAAGGTTCTCCTTATGAGCTACAACAGTTTTCAAGGTAACTCTCATGAGACCCAGAGAGACGAGCTCCCAGACATAATCTTAACAGTGTGGCATACATATTATCTCACACAGGTGCAAGGAGAAGGCTGAGAAACCATTACTCTAAGACTATATAAGAGAAGAATGGAACAACACTGAGGGGTTCTAATACTTTTGTCAGTTCCTGTAGAGTATCAAGGAGCAAATCAAGCAAGGCACTAAAAATTTCTACAACAATCCACCCTCTCCGATTATAATGAAACTAGTTTCATATGTTATCGAACACCCAAGAACATTTTTACTGAATGACAAAGAATGAAAGTATAATAGAATGTAATTATAAAAGTGAATTGATTAATAATAAAAATTAACAATAAAATTAGTAATAAAAAATGAATAAAAGATGATTTTATGAAACAAGTAGTAATAAAACTTGACTAAATAATGTAAAATGAATAATGAAACATTATTACAAAGCTAAACACTACAACAAATCTACTATAACTGTCATCCTCTTTGTTGGAAACAATTTGTCATTCTGATGGAAACAAAAACATCTCTTCAATCAACAACCTTTTAAGAAATGATCGGATAAAATGAATAGACAAATAATACAAAAATTCAAACACTCAAAAAATTAAATGAAGATATAGTAGAATATATTAGTACACCAATATACTAGCAAAATGAAATCATGAGTTATCATCTACCCTGTGTGTGTTCAGTTCACACCTACATCATTAGAATTAGGAGGATTATTTGAATGGATGTAAATTGAATATCGGTAAATTTAATAGAAAGTGTCATCATCATGAGAGTCACTGTCAGACTCATCAGAGCAATCCATGGGTTCCTCTACACCTGTGAGGAGAAGCATCCGATATGACCCAGAGGTAATCAATCTATTAATTAGAGTACGCAGGGAGGGCACAGCAAATGAGGATACCTGTGAAGGTGACAAAAGAAGTCATACCTGCAATAATAAAACCCTGCCTTGTAGTTGGTGCTCCAGGAGTATGGAATCGGGGGCCCTTTATTAGGGGCCATCCGGTCCCAGTACGAGCGGAGCAGGAGTTTGGTCCGCATTGCCGGCACTAAGTCGGACCTGTTCCCGGTGCATGTTGGACTCTGGTAGGGCTGCCCTTTGTCACCGGTCCTGTTCATAGCTTTTATGGAAAGGATTTCTAGACGCAGCCAAGGGCCGGAGGGGGTCTGGTTTGAGGACCAGTGTATTCCGTCTCTTCTTTTCTGCTGGCCCCCTCTAGCCAAGTCCTACAGCATGCGCTGGGGCGGTTCGCAGCCGAGTGTGAAGCGGCTGGGATGAAGATCAGGTCCTCCAAGTCAGAGGCCATGGTACTCAACCGGAAAAGGGTGGCTTGTCCTCTTCAGGTTGGAGGAGAGTTCCTGCCTTAGGTGGAGGAGTTCAAGTATCTCGGGGTCTTGTTCACGAGTGAGGGAAGAATGGAGCAGACGGATCGGTGCGGCTGCCGCAGTAATGAAGGCACTGTGCCGGTCTGTTGTGGTGAAGAGAGAGCTGAGCCGAAAAGCGAAGCTCTCGATTTACCGGTCGGTCTACGTTCCTACCCTCACCTATGGCCATGAACTTTGGGTCATGACAGAAAGAACGAGATCCCGGATACAAGCGGCTGAAATGAGCTTCCTCCGTAGGGTGGCCGGGCACTCCCTTAAAGATAGGGTGAGGAGCTCGGTCATCCAGGAGGAGCTTGGAGTAGAGCCGCTGCTCCTCCACATCGAGAGGAGCCAGTTGAGGTGGCTCGGGCATCTATACCGGATGCCTCCTGGACGCCTTCCTCGGGAGGTGTTCCAGGCACGTCCCACCAGGAGGAGGCCCAGGGGACGGCCCAGGACACGCTGGAGGGACTATGTCACTCGGCTGGCCTGGGAACGCCTTGGGCTCCCCCCGGAGGAGCTGGAGGAGGTGTCTGGGTGTCTCTGCTCAGTCTGCTGCCCCGCGACCCGATTCTGGATAAGCGGAAGAAGACGAGTACGAGTGATGAGACATTTAAGTAAGTGACCAATGCTTGAGGAGATGTGGTTGGGCTAGGACAAGGGCTAACACCAGTAATATCTAGAACTTCTTCGGGAGGTTTAGGTTGATCCACAAACTGAATCTGAAACAATCCCAGTGGGTCTCTTCCAGAGACATCAGCTCCTAAAATCAAAACAAGTTCATTAAGTTCTGCATGATTAACAGTAGGCCAGGGATTCTTCCACATTTCTCTGACAGTTATTACCAGTGGATTATATCTAGTGGTGTCCGCTCGTTGGGCGGACTTGTCTCTAATCAAACTGATGTGTTGCCGCAGGCCCTGTGGAATATAGTTAGAGTTCGGGTTGACATAACCTTTTGGATTTGAATTCCAGTACACATAAGTCCAGTCCGGACACAGGTGTGCGGACACAAATGTACACATCTGCATTCTGAAACAGACTGTCATAACCTCTGCGGGGACCACGTCACAGAGGTCAATCTTTGCTGCCACTGTGGTATTCTTAGGGTTACCTTTACAGTTACCTGTCTCAGTTGTTCTGATGTGGAGACAGCTCTGTCAGACCTGATAAGCTTTGATAAAAAAACATGGAAAGAATAAACCAACATAACATAACAATGATGAAGACAGTTAACAAACATGCAAAAAGTCCCATCTTCTGTACATCTTCAATTTGGGAGACTTGAGGTAGATAAAAGACATCTTCTTCTCGTCTGTGATCTTATTTAAAGCAAACGTTGCACTGCCCAAAGGGATTATTCTGCCCATTGTAAAAACAGTGTTCTTCACCCACCTCTTCAATCACTCTTCAGTGATTAGCTTACAGTTCTTTGGCTTGTGGTGGGCCGTTGTCCTTCATAGGGTGATCTCCTTTCTTTACACCCTGTGATGGTTGGAGCAGCCCTAGTGCTGTAGCCCGTTGGCTTGGGCCCACGTCCCTCAGGAGTGGAGTCATCTGGTGGATTAGGAAGCCGTCTGCGGTAAGCAGCCACTGTTGGAGCCACCAGCAGCACCTTGGAATGGACTCTGTTTGCGTTTGGACCTTCAATGTCTCTTCCTTGTCTGGTCCAACAACCCTTGCTGCAGTTGGTGTAATCTGACTGCATCTTGCTAATGGCAGACAGCTCCACCTGGAGAGAAGGCTCGATATACAGTTGCAGACAAACTTCTACAGTAATAGCTGTTTTCAGTGCCCTTCAACAGTTCTAGAATACATAAACTATTCTGTGTTTTCATTGCACCACAACAAAATGAAACTTATGTCTACCCTTAATTTACATGAAATTCAAATGCAGTGGTTCATTATTGGCCCAGGTGCTTAACTCAGTTTGCATCATATTAAAGCTCAAAAATCTTCAAATAGGGATATTTACTTTGATAAGTAAGACTGGTCCATTCTGAGTCTGCATTTTATCCACTGTATCACTTGCTGCTGCAGTCTGAACTCCTTTATTTCCAACAGTTGGTTCAGTTACTGAAGGTTAAAATACTTTTGTTTGTATTTTTACCTTTTCCATTAAGCAGAAACTACTTTAATAATTACACGGATCTTCTTCAAAATATCCAGCAAAGGAGAATTAATCTTTTTGACTAATTTAGAGGAATTAACCCGTACATTCAGACAGGTTCTCAGGATGAGGCCTTGGGGAGCTGGGCACCAGTTTTATAACACAAAGTATAATCTTCTCTCACAACGTCACTAAGTCCTCACTGGAGATATGAGCAACCTTTCCCCTAGTTACAGTCCTGCTCCCATACGTGCTAAAACTTTTGTAACCCAGTGTTTCATTTTATTTTATTAAGGCTGACATCCCCTCTTTGTACGCATGGTTCAACCCATGAGTCAATTTAGCAAAATGATTGAAAAAAATGTTTTAGCAACCAAGACCACATTAAATATAAAGACATTAAGAATCTATTTCCTTCTTGCTAATAGATTGCTCCTCAAAAGGTTCATTTTGTACATTAATATAAAGGTCTATTTTCCCTATTAGACTGTTTATTTTATAATTGCGTTAGCTTCAGTTTGTGTAGGTAATGTGGCATTTTCCTTTAAATTTCATTTGAAGTCATGCATATAATTTTAACCTAGTTAGAACCACATAGGATTGATGTATTTAAAATATTTGCAGCTTTTGTTAGCTCTATGTTTTAACCATTTACATCATTAGAATTATTCAGGAAGAATTAATTAATTTATCATCATGTATTTCAAATGAATTAGTATTCATTAAAATGGTCTCAGAGTTCACCACTGGGAATTTACCTAAATAAATGTTGGAAAAAACAACCTGCTTGTTTCTATTTGCAGTCACCTCAGTTTTAACAATAAAACATTAAATGTTATGAAGTTCATTTTAATGTTTCAATTATAAATGAGTCACATCATCTTGATTTGTCTTGGTTTAAGATGAGTAAATTTAAATCATGCAGGTTTAATGCATAAATCCTACCAATTGAACCTAATCATTAATTATAGTATAGGATCATGACTCAGGTTTGTTATAAAATATATTCCTTATTTGTGGCATATCTTGAACTTTCAGCTAGTTTAATTTATTGGCACCAGGATAAAGTTTTCAGTCCATTAAATCCCCAATGATTCTGCAAGCAAAACTAATTATTTGAAGAAGTTTAAACTATTTCATTAACATTTTAATTATAAACACATAAATCTAAATTTCATGCTTTATCCTTACTCAATCATTTTATAAACATGCATTTTAACGCAGTTATCACAACAAGCCCCCTTTATTATTCTCACTTTTCTTTCAAACAGTGTTGAACTCAGGAAGGGAGGGGTGAGCGTTTCCATGGAAGTTAAGGTGTGTTCAAACCTGGTAGGTGGGCGGAGCCAGGCGGAACCAACCTCTGATAGGCTGTCTGTAGGTGGGCTGTGGGCGGTCCCCACGGTTCTGTCCTTCCGACCCATCTTAGTGGACCTTAGACTGCAGAACGGTTAACATCAACTTACATCAAAAACACGCAGCTAATTATCTACTACTATTATTATCATCATTAAACCTTAAACCAGCAGAACTAGGCTCAGTGTGAGTGGCCATCTGCCACGACCGACTGGGGGTTAGAGAGAACAGAGCAGAGACACAAAGAGAACAAAGAAGCACTGATCCAGGAGTACTTTCTATGGGAAGGAAAAGTAAATGTTAATTGATGTAGCTCCTTTAGTCGTTTCACCTAGAAAGAAAGAACAGATAAACTCTGAGCCAGTTTTCAAGTTTAGAGTCTGAAGAGAGCACATAGAGTTAGTTACAGTAGAAGCTCAGTCAGTAGCTATGTCTAGGAGAGAGAAAGGGTTAAACACTGAAAGCAAGGGCCATGTGGATCATCGGTAGAGGGTGAGCACCAAGTTGTTGCCAGCAGAGGCCCGGAGGACTCCCCTCTCCAGAAATGTGTCACAGGTAGACACAGAGTCAGGCCAGGTGTAGCTTCTAGGAAGAGAAAAGAGAGAGAACAAAGTTAAAAGCTGAAATAACAGCAAATAATGCAAAATTGAAGAGTAGCGTGAGAAAGTAGTGAAGAGGGTGAAAGTGGTCATTATGTCCTCCAGCAGCCTAAGCCTATAGCAGCATAACTACAGAGATAGCTCAGGATAACCTAAGCCACTCTAACTATAAGCTTTATCAAAAAGGAAAGTTTTAAGCCTAGCCTTAAAAGTAGACAGTTTGTCCATCTAGAGCCCACTGATGGCCATTGTTATACTAAAAACCACAATAATTGGGATACCTCTCTCTGTCAGATTGACCATAACCATTGGAAAAGAGAGGGGGTCATACAGGTAGCAGAAATGGAGGGTGTGTTTGCACCTCAACCATAACTGAGCCGGTTTAGGCTAAACCTGACTCCCCCTTACCCCATCCAACAAGGGGAGAAGACGACGGAGCTAAAATAAGGAAGATAGCTCAGGATAACCTAAGCCACTCTAACTATAAGCTTTATCAAAAAGGAAAGTTTTAAGCCTAGCCTTAAAAGTAGACAGGGTGCCCGCCTCATGGACTAAAACTGGGAGCTGGTTCCACAGGAGAGGAGCCTGATAACTAAAGGATCTGCCTCCCATTCTACTTCTAGAGACTTTAGGAACCACCAGTAAACCTGCAGTCTGAGAACGAAGTGCTCTGTTAGGAACGTATGGAACAATCAAATCTCTGATGTATGATGGAGCTAGATCATTAAGGGCTTTATATGTGAGGAGGAGAATTTTAAATTCTATTCTGGATTTAACAGGGAGCCAATGAAGGGAAGCTAAAGTAGGGGAAATATGATCTCTCTTTTTTAAATTTTCATCAAAACTCTTGCTGCAGCATTTTTAATCAGCTGAAGGCTTTTAACTGCATTTTGTGGACATCCTGATAGTAAAGAATTACAATAGTCCAGCCTTGAAATAACAAATGCATGGACTAGTTTTTTAGCATCAATCCTGGACAGGAATTTTTTCTTTTTTGTTCCAAGAGGGAAAGAAGGATATCCTAGAAACCTGTTTAATATGGATTTAAATGACATGTCCTGGTCAAAAAATAACACCATCTTTTTTTACTTTATTAGCGGAGGTCAATTTTTAATGCCATCTAGCTTAAGTGATTGACTAAGCAGTTTTTTTTTTAAAAAAGACTCCGGTCAAAGACGACAACTTCTGTCTTGTCTGAATTTAGAAGCAGAAAAATTTAAAGTCACCCAAGTTTTTATGTCTTCAAAAGACATGCTTGTAGTCTATCTAACTGGTTGGGCTCATCAGGATTTAGGAAATTTTAAAGCTGAGTGTCATCAGCGTAACAGTGAAAATTTATCCTATGCTGCCTGATAAATTAACTATTGGAAGCATATATATAGTAAAGAGAATTTGGGCCCCAAGTACTGAACCCTGTGGTACCCCCAAATTACCCTGGATTTTTAAAGATGATTTATCATTTTAATGAACAAACTGGAATCTGTCAGACAAATAAGATTTAAAACCAGCCTAGCGCTTTTCCCCTGATCCCTACAGCATATTCCAGCCTTTTTAAGAGAATATTATGATCGACTGTATCAAATGCAGCACTGAGATCTAACAGAACCAGTACAGACACAAGTCCATTATCTGAGGCAATAAGAATATCATTAGTGACTTTCAGCAGAGCTGTTTCAGTGCTATGATGAGCTCTGAAACCTGACTGAAACTCTTCAAACAGGTCATTGCTGTGTAAATGCTCACACATTTGATTAGCAACTATTTTCCAAGAATTTTAGATAAGAATGGAAGATTGGATATCGGTCTGTAATTTATTAAGTCATCTCGATCAATCTACCTTAAAAGCTTGTGGTACATACCCATTTACTAAAGATAGATGAATCATATCTAAAATGGGGCTGGTAATCAGAGGGAACACTTCCTTAAATAATTTGGTTGGGATTGGGTCTAACATACAAGTTGAAGGTTTAGATGAAGCTAATATTTCTGATAACTCTGGAAGCTGCACAGAATTAAAACAGTCCAAGCACAGATCAGGTTCTACAGTTACTTCCAATGTTGTCTCACTTGTTGAGGATGAAGTAATCATCTTTGGGAGTATGTCAAAGATTTTCTTCTTAATAGAATCAATTTTATTTTGGAAGAATCCCATAAAGTCATGACTGCTGAGAGCTAAGGGAATGGATGGCTCAACAGAGCTATGACTCTGTGTAAGTTTAGCAACTGTACTAAAGAGAAACCTAGGATTATTCTTGTTCTCTTCTATTAAGGATGAGAAATAAGCTGTTCTAGCTTGGTGAAGTGTCTTTTTATACAACAGTAGGCTATTTTTCCAGATTAAGTAGGAATCTTCTAGGTGTGTAGAGCGCCATTTTCGCTCCAATTTTCTAACATTGTGCTTTAAAGTACGCAGCTCTGAATTAAACCAGGGAGCTAGCCTCCTATGAATAATTTCCTTCTTTTTCAAGGGGGCTGCATTGTCTAATCCACCACGCAATGATGAAGTAACACTATGAACAAGAGAATCAATTTGTGAAGGGAAGGAAACAAAATTATTGCCCTCCACTCTGTTTTTCTGTGATAATGAGTTAATTAAAAGTGGAACAGATTCTTTAAAGGTTGTTACAGCATTGTCTGATAATGATCTACTATAATGAAATTTTCTTTCAGGTGTGGAATACTCTGTTAAATTAAACTCAAAGGTTATTAAAAAATGGTCAGACAGCACAGGTTTGTGAGAAAATATTATGTCTTTACACTTAATGCCATATGTCAGCACAAGGTCCAGAGAATGAAGACAAACGTGGGTAGGTTTGTTAATGTTTTGAGCAAAGCCAGTTGAGTCTAAGTTAGCATTAAAGGCTATATTTAAGCTATCACTTTCAGTGTCAACATGAATGTTAAAATCCCCCACTATAATAACTTTATCTGTATTTAACACTAAATCAGATAAAAGGTCTGAAAACTGATCTAAAAATTGAGAGTAAGGGCCTGGTGGATGGTACAAAACAACAAACAGAAGTGGTTTTATTGCTTTGCAATTTGGATGAGGAAAACTAAGGATTAAATATTCAAAAGAGTTGTAGCTATTGATTGGTCTGGGACTAATCAATAAATCGGACTGAAAGATGGTTGCTACTCCTCCTCCTCGCCCAGTATTTCGAGGAATGTGAAAATTTAAATAATTAGTAGGAGTTGACTCATTTATAGTAACATAATCCTCTTGCTGCAGCCAGGTTTCTGTGAGGCAAAATAAATCAATCTGATTGTCACAAATCAGGTCACTAACTCGCAAAGTCTTTGAAGAGAGAGATCCTATGTTCAGTAAGCCACATTTAATTGTTTTATTTTTATTTTTAGTCTGAGTTGTGTCTGAGTTGTGTTTATTTTTATTAGATTTTTCTGATTTCCTCTTTTTATTCAAGTTTGGCCGTGGGCGAGACACTATCTTAATAGGGTAATGGGTGGGTAGCAGTACAGAAGCTGCAGAGAGGAGTATTAAACTACGACCTTGCTTCCTGGTCTGAACCCCGGGTTGTCAGAGTTTTGGAGAACTAATAAATTCGGCCAGATTCCTAGTAAGAAGAGCTGCTCCATCCAAAGTGGGATGGATGCCGTCTCTCCGGATCAGACCAGGTTTTCCCCAAAATGTTCGCCAGTTATCAATGTAGCCCACATTGTTTTCTGGACCCCAACTAGACAGTCAGCGGTTGAATGACCGCATGCGGCTAAACTTGTCGTCACTGGTTAAATCGGGGAGGGGACTAGAGAAAATTACGGAGTCCGACATTGTTTTGGCAAACTTACACACCGAAGCAACACTAACTTTGGTGACCTCCGATTGACGTAACCGGGTGTCATTACCGCCAGCATGAATTACAATCTTACTGTATTTACGCTTATCCTTAGCCAGCAGTTTCAGGTAGGATTTGATGTCGCCCGTTCTGGCCCCTGGCAGACATTTGACTATGGTCGCTGGTGTCTCTTGTGCCATGTTTCTGACTATGGAGCTGCCAATTACCAGAGTTGGTTTCACAGCGGGTGTGTCGCTGAGTGGGGAAATTCTGTTAGAAACGCAGACGGGTTGGTGGTGACCTGTGGGCTGGGATCTAGGACTATGCTTTCTACGTACTGTCACCCATCTGGCCTGAGGCCCCGGGTGCGCGGGTTCTGCTGAAGGACCGCTACGGGGAGCTACCCTCGGTGGCTCTGTGCTGGCTAAGGGGCCTCGGCTATCTGCTGGTTTTTCAACAGCGCGGAGCCGGTTCACCCTCGCCTCCAAAGTACAAAAATGCTACATTTATTACATGTACCATTATCACTAAAGGAGGCAGAGGAGTAACTGAACATCTGACAGAGAGAGCAGGAAAGAGGAGGAGACTCGGAGAGAGAAACAGCAGAACGGGTAGCCATGGTGGAGCTAAAGCTAACGCTAAGCTAGCGCCCCCTTACCACTACTAGAAAACCGTGTAAAACACGGAGAGTCCCCAAACGTTAAATACAGCAACAGAAAGTATGTGTTTTAACGTGCTTATGTATTAGAACAAATAAGAGATATCAAAGTAGAGAGAAATCAGATCAAACAAGAGAGCCTTCACACACCAAACAATCCACCGAGTGCAAACAGGAAGTGACGAATACGCCTTACCACGCCTGTCCAGCAGAGGCAGATTACAGGGCATGTTATGTCTTATAATCCTAGTTTGTTTTACCCAGTTTTAAAAACACACTGTAAAGTTTCTCTTCTAATTACACAATGTATTTATTTCAAGTAACTAAAGTTTGTTTTATTTAGCTAAAGTTTTCTCCATTTAGTCCAGTCCAGTAAATCTGTTAAGGTGCATTTCATCTTGTGTTAAATTTGAGTCTAATTTGATCATTCTGACTGGAAAAAGTCAAACCATCTATTAAAATCATGTTAAAATCATGAGAGATTGTCCCTTTCTGGCGCTTCCTTTCGCGTTATCATAAAGAACTAACCTAATATTATTATGGTGGTGCTGGATCAGACCTGCCCTTGTAGCCTCTAATTATTATTGTGATACCTTATTTCATAAATAACACTGAGCGTCAGTTAAAAATGTTTTTACCGTTTAAGCAGGCGGTCCATAGCCATGGCTCCTTCTCCAGGCCTAAAAACTCAAAATTCCAATTAGTTTCATATCAGAAAACAATTTAAATTAACTGTATCTTGCCTTATATCCCATATTTTTTTTTAAATAAAATGAAACAGACATTCATTTCACAAAAACAGACAGACAAAATGGACGAACATGGGCACATAAAGTTTGATTACCCTGTAAATACAACATTTTAGAGTGGAACCACTTTGTGTCACTTAATGGTTAAAAATTATTTCTTACCCTTTTCTGGTGAGTCGACAATTATTACCGGGACTCAAACAAGCTCCATCAAACTGTTGTTTTAACCTGTTAAAGCGTGTTTGTTGTTGAAACTTGCTAATATATTTCTCCTCCCTGTGTCTTTCTAGTGGTTCTCTCAGTCTTTCTCTCACACACACGTTCACCCACTCTGGCTGAGCCTGTTAGCTTAGCATGTAGCTTAGCATGTTAGCTTAGCATGGAGCATGTAGCAGTCAGTCAGTGTCCGTCAGCTCACTTCCGACTCACATACATCCACACTCCCACTGGCCAGTTGATGTTACATTTTTATATTTATACAGCTGTTCATTCAAAAAGGAGCCAGCGGCTTTTAAATTTTTCTTATGGAAAGAAAAAAAATTTGGTTCTTTTGGATTCCAGTGCTGAGTTTCCAAGAACACCGAGTCAGCAGTCCTCCACCCCTTAACACTAAAAAGGTTTGAGGCAGGGAAGCTCTTCCCAGGTTGATCAGACACTCCTGCCGATGTCCTCGGAAGAACCCAGTCAAGGAATCCCATCCTCGTCGCCATTTGTTGTAGAAAAATCAGTTTTTACCAAGACAGAGACCGATGATTGTCACTCAGAATCAGCTCTATTATAATCTTGCAAGAGAGAAGGATTTTTACAGCATTGGAGATGCGCTCAGTAGTGCTGCCAAATCGTTCTGACTACACAAAGCAAAGGTTCTCCTTATGAGCTACAACAGTTTTCAAGGTAACTCTCATGAGACCCAGAGAGACGAGCTCCCAGACATAATCTTAACAGTGTGGCATACATATTATCTCACACAGGTGCAAGGAGAAGGCTGAGAAACCATTACTCTAAGACCATTGTGAGAGAAGAGTGGAACAACACTGAGGGGTTCTAATACTTTTGTCAGTTCCTGTAGAGTATCAAAGAGCAAATCAAGCAAGGCACTAAAAATTCCATAACACATGGCTTGCCATAAGGAATGCTGGGTGGCTCCATATAGTCAATGGAAACTCTGCTCACTCCTTAAATCTTTGGGCCTTTTTATTGAAGGAAATTTAATCTGTAAGAACCATATGGCACAAATTATTAATGCTTTTCAAACTTCTACTTTACATTGAGATCTCTAAAAGTCACTTTGTTAGCATCAGCTCCCATCCACAGTGCAGTGTGACTTTATGGCAAACTGTCGTTGGGAATAAAAGATCTGCAGAACTTAGTTTAAGAGGCGTAGCAGTTACTGTTGTTCATATTGTGTTTAATTGTTGCCTGCAGATGTTCAGCAGATGCTGCTGGTTAAAGAGGTTCCTGAAGAACAGAGTCCTGGTGTGGATCACATAAAGGAGGAACAGGAGGAACTCTGGATCAGTCAGGAGAAAGGGCAGCTCACTGTGAAGGAGGAGACTGATGCCCCCGGGTGTCCAGAGACTCTCCACCTAAAGGAGGAACTCTGGACCGGTCTCGAGGGAGAGCAGCTCAGTGTGAAGGAGGCTGATGCAAACGTGTTTCCATTAACTGCTGCTCCTGTGAAGAGTGAAGATGATGAAGAGAAACCTCTGTTCTCACAGCTTCATCCAATAGAAAACAGAGATATTCCAACCAGCAGCGCAGCTGATCAGATGAAAGCAGAACCTGATGAAGAGGACTATGGAGGAGTAGGATCCAACAGGAAGCCAGATCTGAACACTCATGGAGACACTAACAACTCTTCTGAGACTGAAGACAGCGAGGAAGATGATGTGAACCATCCTGACTCTGGATCTGAGACTGAAGACAGTAATGATGACTGGAAGGAGAGCAGGACTCCTGAGTCAGGTGGAAACTCTGTCAGCAGATCTGTAAGCTGCTCTGACTGTGGCCAACAGTTTGATACTAAACTCTCTCTTCAGACTCACATGGCAGATCATTCAGCAAATACCTCTTCAGCTAATGGAAAAAGTTTAAGCGAGAAGAAAAATGTGGACACACCAAAGAAAGACCAGAAGGGTTTAAAATGTGATGAATGTGGTAAAAGCTTTATGAAGAAAAAGCATCTAAACCAACACATGAGAGTTCACACTGGAGAAAAACCATTTGGGTGTCATCTTTGTGGCCAGAGTTTTAGCTTTAAATCAACTTTAAACAGTCACATGAGGGTCCACACTGGAGAGAAACCATTTGGTTGTGATGTTTGTGGACATAAATTTAGCATAAAATCATCTTTAAACAAACACATGAGAATCCACACAGGAGAGAAACCATTTGGGTGTCATCTTTGTGGCCAAAGTTTTAGCTTTAAATCAACTTTAAACATTCACATGAGGGTCCACACTGGAGAGAAACCATTTGGTTGTGATGTTTGTGGGCATAAATTTAGCGTGAAATCAGCATTAAATATGCACATAAAAACCCACAGAGGGGAGAAACCATTTGGATGTCATCTTTGTGGCCAAAGTTTTAGTATTAAATCAACTTTAAACAGTCACATGAGGGTCCACACTGGAGAGAAGCCATTTGGTTGTGATGTTTGTGGACAAAAATTTAGCCGAAAGTCAACCTTGAATTTGCACACAAGAAAACACACAGGGCTGAAACAGTTTGTTTGTGATGTTTGTGGAAAAGGATGTAATGGTAATTCAACTTTAAAAAATCACATCAGGACCCACACAGGAGAGAAACCATTTGGTTGTGATGTTTGTGGACAAAGATTTAGCCGAATGTCCACCTTGAATTTGCACACAAGAAACCACACGGGGCAGAAACAGTTTGTTTGTGATGTTTGTGGAAAAGGATTTAAGGGAAACTCGACTTTAAAAAAACATATCATGATCCACACAGGAGAGAAACCATTTGGTTGTGATGTTTGTGGATAAAGATTTACCTGAACGTCAACCTTGAATTTGCACACACCAAATCACACCGGGCAGAGACAGTTTGTTTGTGATGTTTGTGGAAAAGGATGTAATAGTAATTCAACGTTAAAAAAGCACATCAGGATCCACACAGGAGAGAAACCCTTTGGTTGTAATGTTTGTAGGAAAAGCTTCAAAGACAAGTCGAATTTATAAAAACACATTAAAATTCACATTGGTTGTAATATTTGTGGAAAACCATTTAACAAAGAGGCAAGTTTAAACATTCACATGAGAATCCAACATATGGTTATGATTTTATTGCCATAGGTTCTCAGGTTTAAGCGAACTGTAGAAACTCTCCTTAAAGTCTCTGTTAGTCCAGCTGGAAAGTCCAGGTTTGCTAATGAAAGTATCCTTTTTATTCATAATATTGTTTAAGAAATAGAATTTTTAAGGGAGCTTCTGTCAGAGTTTAGTTGTTTTGACAATATTTAGTTTTCTCCATCAGATGTTGTCCACATATTTGCTAAAAATTACTTTTATCTTAAAATTCATATTTTGGATCCAGTTCAGTTGCATCGCTTCATGCAGAATATGGTCACCCCACAGCCTTAGTGGTCTCTGTTACATTGGAGCCATCTTGGATGAGTCATGTGACTCATTATAAACCATCAGTATCATCTGTGCCACTTTGCCCTCCGTTTTTACCTGAAGTCTTCCTGTTTAAGGTTCTCTTTCTTTGTGACATTTGTAGCCCTTTAGCGCCCCCTTTCTGTGCATCATTTGGTTCCAGATTGGATCTGCAGGCTCTCTGTCTTGGACACTGCCTGCTGCAGTCATGACATCGCTCTGTCCTAAACACGCCCTCTGCTTCAGTAATAACGGAGGAGTCTGTCACATAATCAGCAGCTGCAAATAAACTGAAGATTTTTACAATATTTCAGAGGTTCTGTTCATTTTTAATGCAAGAATATTTCTGTTTCTTTCACTCCTAATGAAGTTCTGTAAATTTGTCTCCATGAAATGTCCAATATTTTCCTGAAACCTGACCTTTTTCTCTTTATTACATTCTGTTATCAGAATCAGAATCGGCTTTATTGCCAAGTTCGTACATACAACAAACAAGGAATTTGACTCCGGTACACTTTGCTCTCTGGGTTTTATTTTTTGTTTTTTTGTGTTATATTCTGTGTGATATATTCTGCATATATCTTTATGTCCATAAATACATATATACAATATACAAATATACAAAGGTGGATTTGCAACTTCAGTATGAGGTTGTTTGGTACTCTATTAAATGTTCATCAGAGAAACAGCCGGGGGGAAAAACTGTCTCTGTGGCGGCTGGTTTTAGAGAACAGTGCTCTGTAGCGCCACCTGGAGGTAAAAGCCTAAACAGTTTATGTGCAGGGTGTGTGGGGTCTGCAGAGATTTTAGCAGTTCTTTTCCTGACCCTAGACCTGTATAAGTCCTGGATGGAGGGAAGGTCAGCCCTGATGATTCTCTCTGCAGTCCTGATTATTCGTTGCAGTCTGGACTTGTCCTGTTTTGTGGATGAACCAAACCACACTGAGATGGATGAAGACAAGACAGACTGAATGATGGCAGTGTAGAAGATGACCAGCAGCTCCAGTTGAAGGTTGTACTTCTTGAGTTGCCTCAGGAAGTACAGTCTCTGCTGGGCCTTCTTCCAAACAGTGTCTATGTGTGAAGACCATCTCAGATCCTCAGAGATGGTGGTTCCTAGGAACCTGAAGTGGTCCACAGCTGCTACGGTGTTGAGGATGGTGAGGGGGGTGTATGGGGATGGTGTTCTCCGAAAGTCCACCACCATTTCCACAGTCGTAAGTGGGTTTAATTCCAGGCAGTTCTGACTACACCAGTGTACCAGCCGATCCACCTCCTGTCTGTATGCAGACTCATCACCGTCCTGGATCAGACCAAAGACAGTGGTGTCATCTGCAAGCTTCAGGAGTTTCACGGACGAGTCCGATGAGGTGCAGTCATTTGTGTAGAGGGAGAAGAGGAGTGGGGATAGAACACACCCCTGGGGGGCACCGGTACTTATTGTCTCTCTGTCAGGAAGCTGTTGTTCCACTGACAGGTGGAGGCTGGGACATTGAGCTGGATGAGCTTCTGGTGGAGGATGTCTGGTATGATGGTGTTGAAGGCTGAGCTGAAGTGTACAAACAGGATCCTGGAGTACGTCCCTGGATGGTTGAGGTGTTGCAGGATGAAGTCTCGGTAAAGCAGAGAACCGCTGATGCGTGGAGGTCCGTGTTTTTACAGGTGAGAAGAAGCAGCTCGTCCATCATGTTACTTAGAGAGCGGACATTTGCCAGATGTATTGAGGGCAGGGGTGCTAGTTTGCTTCTTTTTGACTGAAAACGTTGGTCTACTGTGTTATTTTAAACACTCGTACTCGTCGTCTTCCGCTTATCCGGAACCGGGTCGCGGGGGCAGCAGACTCAGCAGAGACGCCCAGACGTCCCTCTCCCCAGACACCTCCTCCAGCTCCTCCGGGGGGAGCCCAAGGCGTTCCCAGGCCAGCCGAGAGACATAGTCCCTCCAGCGTATCCTGGGCCGTCCCCTGGGCCTCCTCCCGGTGGGACGTGCCTGGAACACCTCCCGAGGAAGGCGTCCAGGAGGCATCCGGTATAGATGCCCGAGCCACCTCAACTGGCTCCTCTCGATGTGGAGGAGCAGCAGCTCTACTCCGAGCCCCTCCCGAATGGCTGAGCTCCTCACCCTATCTCTAAGGGAGTGCCCGGCCACCCTATGGAGGAAGCTCATTTCAGCCGCATGTATCCGGGATCTCGTTCTTTCGGTCATGACCCAAAGTTCATGGCCATAGGTGAGGGTAGGAACGTAGACCGACCGGTAAATTGAGAGCTTCGCTTTTCGGTTCAGCTCTCTCTTCACCACAACGGACCGGCAAAGCGCCCCCATTACTGCGGCAGCCGCACCGATCCGTCTGTCGATCTCCCGCTCCATTCTTCCCTCACTCGTGAACAAGACCCCGAGATACTTGAACTCCTCCACTTGAGGCAGGAACTCCCCTCCAACCTGAAGAGGACAAGCCACCCTTTTCCGGTTGAGTACCATGGCCTCTGACTTGGAGGAGCTGATTTTCATCCCAGCCGCTTCACACTCGGCTGCAAACCGCCCCAGCGCATGCTGTAGGTCTTGGCTAGAGGGGGCCAGCAGGACCACATCATCTACAAAAAGAAGAGACAAAATCCACTGGTCCCCAAACCAGACCCCCTCCTGCCCTTGGCTGCGTCTAGAAATCCTGTCCATAAAAGTTATGAACAGGACCGGTGACAAAGGGCAGCCCTGCCGGAGTCCAACATGCACCGGGAACAGATCCGACTTAGTGCCGGCAATGCGGACCAAACTCCTGCTCCGCTCGTACAGGGACTGAATGGCCCCTAATAAAGGGCCCCCGATTCCATACTCCTGGAGCACCCCCCACAAGGCATCACGAGGGACACAGTCGAATGCCTTCTCCAGGTCCACAAAACACATGTGAACCGGTTGGGCAAACTCCCATGAGCCCTCGAATACCCTGTAGAGGGTATAGAGCTGTTCCAGTGTTCCACGGCCGGGACGAAAACCACACTGCTCCTCCTGAAGCCGTGGTTCGACTATCGGCCGGACTCTCCTCTCCAATACCCTGGCGTAGGCCTTACCAGGGAGGCTGAGGAGTGTGATCCCCCTGTAGTTGGAACACACCCTCCGGTCACCCTTCTTATGAAGGGGGACCACCACCCCACTCTGCCAGTCCAGAGGCACTGTCCCCGACCGCCATGCAATGTTGAAGAGGCGTGTCAACCATGACAGCCCCACAACATCCAGAGATTTGAGGTGCTCAGGGCGGATCTCATCCACCCCCGAAGCCTTGCCACCGCTGAGCTTTTTAACCACCTCGGTGACTTCAGCCTGGGTGATGAAAGAGTCCAACCTCGAGTCCCCAGCCTCTGTTTCCACCAGGGAATGCGTGATTGCAGGATTGAGGAGATCCTCGAAGTACTCCTTCCACCGCCCGATAATGTCCCCAGTCAGGGTCAGCAGCCTCCCACCCCCACTATAAACAGTGTTGGCGAAGCACTGCTTCCCCCTCCTGAGGCGCCGGACGGTTTGCCAGAATCGCTTCGAGGCCGACCGGTAGTCCTTCTCCATGGCCTCACTGAACTCCTCCCAGACCCGGGTTTTTGCCTCTCCCACAGCTCGGGCCGCAGCACGCTTGGCCTCACGGTACCCGTCAGCCGCCTCAGGAGTCCCACAAGCCAACCACAGGCGATAGGACTCCTTCTTCAGCTTGACAGCATCCCTTACTGCCGGTGTCCACCACCGGGTTCTGGGATTGCCGCCGTGACAAGCACCGCAGACCTTACGGTCACAGCTACGGGCAGCAGCATCGACAATAGATGCGGAGAACATGGTCCACTAGGACTCTATGTCTCCAACATCCCCCGGAATCTGGTCAAAGCTCTCCCGGAGGTGGGAGTTGAATACATCCCTGGCCGAGGGCTCCGCCAGGCGTTCCCAGCAGACCCTCACTATGCGCTTGGGCCTGCCAAGTCTGTCCGGCTTTCTCCTCCTCCAGCGGATCCAACTCACGACCAGGTGGTGATCAGTGGACAGCTCAGCCCCTCTCTTCACCCGAGTGTCCAAAACATGCAGCCCAAGGTCTGATGATGCGACAAGAAAGTTGATCATTGACCTCCTGCCTAGGGTGTCCTGGTGCCAAGTGCTCTGGTGGACACCCTTATGTTTGAACATGGTGTTCATTATGGACAATCCATGACTAGCACAGAAGTCCAATAACAAAACACCACTCGGATTCAGATCGGGGAGGCCATTCCTCCCGATCACGCCTCCCCAGGTGTCACTGTCGTTTCCCACGTGGGCGTTGAAGTCCCCCAGCAGAATAATGGAGTCCCCGGGAGGGGCGCTATCCAGCACTCCTGACAGGGACACCAAAAAGGCACTACCGCACTACCGCTCGGCCCGTAGGCCGAAACGACAGTCAGAGACCTATCCCCGACCCGAAGGCGCAGGGATGCGACCCTCTCATCCACCGGGGTAAACCCCAACACGAGACGGCTGAGCTGGGGGGCAACAAGCAAACCCACCCCAGCCCGCCGCCTCTCCCCGTGGGCCACTCCAGAGTAGAAGAGACTCCAGCCCCTCTCAAGGAGATGGGTTCCAGAGCCCACGCTGTGCGTGGAGGCCAGCCCGACTATTTCTAGTCGATATCTCTCGACCTCCCGCACAAGCTCAGGCTCCTTCCCCCCCAGCGAGGTAACATTCCACGTCCCTAGAGCCAGCCTAAGCATCCGGGATCGGGCCGCTGAGGTCTCCACCTTCGTCCGCCACCCAATCCTCTTTGCACCGGTCCCTCACGGTTCCCCCTGCAGGTGGTGGGCCCACTGGGGGATGGCCTCGCGTCTCTCGTTCGGGCTTGGCCCGGCCGGCTCCTGCGAGGAGCACCAGGTGAGAGCCAAACCTCTCACCTGGTGATTTGTGGATTTTTATTACCTTTAGCGGCGGGGCCTGGAGCACTTGTTTATTATTTTCTATAGTTGGATGCGGAGCAGGAGAGGTGTGGCTGCTACTTGCAGGAGAGTACTCAGATGACTCTAAAGTCATCTGAGAAGCATGTAAGCATGAGTAGTGAGTCATATTCTTACCTGCCAGGTACTTGCCAGGTCCAGCTCTAATTCTGTACTTCCCTCATCAACAGGAAATAGAGTTTTATAATCTGAGAAATTATCTCAGATTTGAAAACATCTCAATGTGAGAAAGATGGCCAGTTAGCATCAATGCTAACTGTGCTCTACTTGGGTTTTTCGCTCGCTGTCTCTTCTGGCCCTGCACCATCCGCAGCTTCAGCACCGGTTCCGGCACAGCTAATGTCCAGCACAACTAAGCAACAATACTCTATAGTGATAGGACCTTAATATGAAGGAGTTCTGCGGCATATTACCATCTGTATTTCCTCATACCGGCCTAGTGTTTGATGGAATTTAATTTGTTTTAAAAAACAACTTCAGGTTCATAAATCTGTTGACCAAATCGTACCAAACCAAACATAATTTATCCAAATGCTGGTTTATTCTTTTAGCATTTCATTGGTCATAGCTTATACGCACAAAACAAAAGTAGAAACACAAACATTTACCGTCAAAGTTCATAGTGAGATACAATGATACATGTTTGTGCTCAAGGCAAATAGAGTAATTTTACATCAGCACCAAGTTGTGATGCTGCCTCCAGGGAGATGTCCAGTACTCCTGTATTCTGAGCTGGTAGCTAGCTTCCACAGTGCAACGGTCCCTCTTTTCCTAATCGGCACACATTCACTGAAAGT
The DNA here is from genome assembly GCA_036173005.1 of Crenichthys baileyi. Classification (NCBI taxonomy): domain Eukaryota; kingdom Metazoa; phylum Chordata; class Actinopteri; order Cyprinodontiformes; family Goodeidae; genus Crenichthys; species Crenichthys baileyi. The sequence continues at coordinate 162,075 of JAHHUM010000719.1, read as the reverse complement.
CGTATGTTGTCTCTCCAGAGCTGGAGCAGTTTGTTACAAAGGAAGGCGAACATTTGTTCAGACATCGTGAAGTTCTGCAACCACTGCGTGTTCGTGAAACCGGGAACAATAATATCCCACCATTGGGAGGCCTGGCTAAACACCCAGACTGACAGATACATTTGGCACAGGGCAGATATCTCAAACATAAACAGCATAGATATTACAATAAGTAACATAATCGTTGGGCTTATTGTGTATATGACCACTATAGCAGGCTAGTATTAGGTAGGATTAACTTACTCTCTGCCGCGTCCCGGGCTGTGGCGGAGGCAACAACTCGGGCCTGGGAGGAGTTCCCATTGTTTACAGTTGGGATGGGGAGCTTCTGACCTTGACTGGGAACATTACAGGGCGGTGGAAGGGGTACTTAGAGGATTGAGGACCTCAAGTCTCTGGATGTTGTGGGCTGTCCTGTCGTGGCTGACATGTTTATTAGGGGCCATCCGGTCTCTGTACAAGTGGAGCAGGAGTTTGGACTGCATTGCCGGCACTAAGTCGGACCTGTTCCTGGTGCATGTTGGACTCTGGCAGGGCTTCCCCTTTTAAATTTCCCTTTTTGTTTATCATATGCAGTAAACTGCTTTTATAGTTTCTCCTTAATATCGTGCCCATATCAATCTGTATTGGGTAATCTAAACTAAAACCAGATAAATAATTAATTTAATCACTTATTAATTTTGTTGATTAGTTTATTTAATGTCTTCCTGTTTCTTTTCAGGCTCTGTCAGACTAGTTTTTGGGGCTAGCCAATGTCCAGGCTGACTGGAGGTGAGGTTTGACCAGCCATGGTCTGTAGTGTGTGAAAATTACAGACCTGCAGGATGCAGAGGTGGTCTGCCCATTGGTTATGGGGCTCCTTCAGTCCTCCAGGGGGCGCTCTACAGAGCTCTGGAGGGTCCGGCGTTGAGCCGAGAGTTCCTGTGTGAAGGCGGAGTCTGCTCTCCAGGGGCCTCATGCATTAAAGAGTGCGCAGCTGTCATACTAAAAGTTGGTGGTAGGAAGAAATTCTAAAACTTGCGGTGCACAAAAAATTCAGATGTAAGAAACTGTGCATAGACATGTCACCTCACACATAGCCTTCACACATTCCAATTTGCGGTGAATTCTGCGCAGCTGCACGTGGCGCCGGAATTGTCTAGTCTCCGCCAATAAATACATATGCAAAGTAGTATAATAGCCAGGTTATTGGACACCTACCATGTGTCCAAATAACCATGGCAACGGGGCGGTCAGTAAGGCAAGAAAAAGGAGATTCACTGAATAAGAAATACAAATCTCAGTGTCCGAGATGAAGGCAAAAAATTCAAATTCTTTTGGCAGTATTTCCCCCGGTATTAGTAATACATTTTAAAAATTGATGGGCCGAAGGTTAAATGCCGTTAACACGGTAGGAGCTGAATTACGATTCATGGCCTGAATATTATTATCTTATTTAGCTATTTAAGCTATGTGCCAAATCCAAACGGCGCTATCCAGCTTCTGCACTGAGCTCAGTTATAGTTGCCGTGAATATTGCTCCCATATTTCTATTAGGAAGACTGTCCTATCACCACACAAATGATGAGAACATGAGGAGAAGATCTGCTTTATATCAAATCAAGCTGCAGCTCAGTGGGATGGAGTTAATCATACAGTCAGGCTAAATTAATCCAGGATAATTTCACTATGAAGACAAAAGGAAAAAGTAGATTTATAGTTTCTTTATTTTAATGCAGCCTGATTCCAGCAAACTGTGGGTAAAACATTTGACCACACTATTGGGGACCCCCACCAATAGTGGGGCTAAAAACAATACGGCTCAGACTACAATCCAGAAAGAACATGCATTAAAGCTTTACCCCTGAGATAGAGAGAGACGACTCTTTTTAACAGGAAGAGACAGAGCAGACACACACAAGCAAGCCCACAGCTCTGGTCTAGGAGTAGTTTATATGTTACAGAAAAATGACACAACAGCTTCTATTGGAGAGAAACACAGCTAGACAGATAAGCTCTGAGCCCCTGCAGGAAGGTGCCGTAGCTAAAATCATTAATGTGGTTTCAACAAGGTAGTTCAACAAACTCAGGTTCTCTACATGAACTCTGGGTTGACTTACCCTGAGCAGCGAAACTCAGTCAGTCAGCCCTGAGTATTTTAAGTCTCATTTGGGCCATCAGCAAGAGAGCCCTGCTACTTTGTTTCAGAGATGCTGCTGGGAAGTTAACATCTGCTAGACTGAATGTGACGTTTCTGCATTGTTTTTACGTATAATGTTTAATATATCAGACAAAAACAGACTTTGGTTCAGTTAAAATTAAATGTATGAAGCGGCCAGAATGAGAGTCTGTGTCTGAGGCCATTGTTCTCAGCGAAACTCTCAGTTGCATAAGCAGGTATTTCTTAATGCAATACTATTATAAATATGTGCCTATAAGTTAAAGAATTTCAAATCTAGGGGAGAAAGTCCTCCTGTAAGAGATAAGAAATATATGTGGTTTTCCATCAATCAGAGTTTAGGTCAGATCACTGTATCTATTTGCTCTGAATCACATGTATACCACTGAGTTGTCTTAGGCAGGGGTGTCCAAATCCAGTCCTTATAGGCCGGTGTCCTGCATGTCTCAGATTTGTCCCTGCTCCAACACATCTGGTTCTGTTGCCTCCTCAGCATTTAAGCAAGTTCTGCAAAGGCCTGATAATTATGGACTTGTTTAATTGAGTTACATAGAACCTGAAAGAACACCTAAACCATGCAGGACAGCGGACTTTGAGGACTTTTGGACATCACTGGTTATGGGCCTAAATACCCTGTCAGGTATGAACCATGTTCTAGGACTACACAACTGAGGCAGCATTTATTTTCTATGCTGCTCAGCTTTAAATAAACTCCAGAAAACTGCTGTTTACTGCAGCTTTTCCCATAAAGGGCAAAGATTAGTTTCATCAGGTTATTTTTACCATGTCTTGGTTAATAATTTCATTTGAATGAGCATTTTAAAGCTTCTCTCTTTTATTTAATGCTGTAATTCGTATATTTCCAGTCTTTACACAAAGCACTATGAATAATCTACTTTTTGTATGGATTTGGCTAAACAAATATTTCTTCTCAGTTTAAAAGGATCAGATTAGAAAAAGAAAATCAACCACGTATGTGCCTACATGTACCTGAAATTAAATCTGTGTTGAATTATCTTATTTTCTACATTTCCATAGAATACCTTCTTTATCTATTCCGGACAGAACGGAAGATGACGGGTACGAGTACATTCTTTATCTACATTGTTTTTGCAGACAGCCACATGCTGAAATATTCTCTTGCTTTGAGTCTGTTGAGATTAAATTGTTAAATAATTAAATAATAACAGCGTTTCCACTTCCATTGTCCAAGGAGGGCGTCCCACCCCGCCATCAAGACCGCTCGCCCCTCCAACAGGATCATGGCATAGAGTAATAGTACATTTTCACAGATAATGTCATTCATTTTATTAGATCACGTCGTGAGCGACTTCTGGCCCTGCGTTGTCGCTACTCTACTTTCTATGGCCAAACTTGACAAAAGCAGGAAGAAAACAGACTCCTCATGCTGTGTCACCGACGCTGAGTTATGTGTGCTCCCTGTCCCGACAGCGGACAGAAAAACATGTCGCTAAAACCTGGAAAGCAGGCATGGATATCTGCGGTTTTAAAAAGCGCCAAATTTAGTTTTGATGGAAGCAGCAGGGCTAACTCTCCTAACTCCTGGTACATATGGTGAAGGTACAAGTACACAAAACTGCCCAAGTATTTCATGCCCTGCCCCTGACACACAGTCCAGTCACCACCGAATAAAAAGGTTTTGACCAATCTAAAAATGTCGAGGTGAAATTATCCCCTGGCTCTGTAAGACTGAGCTTCGTAATTAAATACATACATGATAGATAGATAGATAGATAGATAGATAGATAGATAGATAGATAGATAGATAGATAGATAGATAGATAGAGATGGAAAGAGACAGAAACAGATACAAGATGTGATAAAGAGAGACAAAAAGATGGAGGATGAAGAAAGATGGAGAGACAGTTAAGATATATAAATGATATATCAATACCATATGTAGAAAGAATATTCTAGTTTTTTGTCCTTAGGAACAGGCTGCAGACTGTTTAAGCGCCATTACAAACAATGAAGCGCTTTAAAACCTGCTAAACACGGCAGCTCTCCTCTTCACTTAAGCGGTATAAAAGGTCGAATATTCCCTACCAATATGGCGGAGAGATCAACGTTTACGTGATTAGCTCTGTGGGCGGGACTTCCGCTCCATGTCCGCGGGTCCAGCCCCTAACCCCCAGTGCGCAGACTCGTGCTTCTCTCAGTGCAATGGCGGCAGTTGGAGCGTCGTCCTTCGTGTTTTCTTGGGTTTTTGTTGACGGAGCAGCAGCGGGAGAGTTAATAAAGCTGTAAGATAGAAACAGCAGCAGTTGGTGAACTCTGGAAAGAAGAGAAACGGTTCGAAGCTCAGCTGGAACTGCTCAGTAACGGTTGAAAGAAAGTTTGGAGAGAGAAAAGCTACCAGAGATGTGGAGACAGCAGGTCAAACAGCGACTGGATGCAGCAGAGGAGCAGAGACACGAAATACTGGATGCTGCTTTCAGCCCCGAAGATCGGCTGCACACATTAGGTTTGGATGTTTTCATTGTTCTGCTAGCTGCAGGGATGCTAGCTGCAGGTTAGCAGCAGCTTTACAGTCAAACAGCGGATGTTAGCTTGCAGCTAAACTTAGCCCGTCGCAAACATGGTTAATTACGGTAGAAGTTAGTTGGGATTTCACTATGTGACATCAACCTTATCAGCCTAGCCTTTCCGGATGCACTTTCAATGAACCCGGAAGTAATGGGATTAGAATGCGCCTGGAAAAGATAAATTATCTGAAGAATACAGTAACAAGTTTTCACAGATGTTATATGTACTTCATAGCCTGAAAAAAAAGAAATTCATACCACAATGGGAAGTAAAATGAGACTAATGGCAGTTATATACACCGTCAGGTGTTGTTTCTGTGCTCAAAGTTTCACCAGGGACAAGCGACAGGCAGGGGCGCCCCCACAAATCTTTCACAGGGGGGGCCAGATGGTGCCATTAAGAATCTCAGGGTGACACACCAGTGAGTAGGCACTTTTTTAAAATGACTTAAACTGCCAATGTTTTCTGACTTAACAGGCAGAGCTCTTCGAATCATAAAACAACGCCTTCTTTGCTGAAACTGGGCAATAGTTATGACTGATAATTCAGGATAGTTAATGTAGAAAATCAATTAGAAATTAACTGAAAAATATTTACAGAATAAAGGGCACATCAAAAAGAAGTACAGTGACACTTATTTTACGTTTACTTGTCCATTTATTCATGTATTTATATATTAATTTATCTTAGTAAAAGATCAATGAAAAACAAATATATATTTTTAAGAATGTGTGCTCTACTTTAGGTCACAAGAGCCAATCAACAGCTGCCGATGATGTGACATCAGGACCAGGAGCAGAATATTCCTTGAAAAAAAGTAATTAAAAATGTATGCAAAAATATAAAATGAATGACACTAATTAAGGTGCTGCGGGGCATCAGACTTCCATCAAAATGCTTTAAGGTGCTTTATTATTCAAACAACATGCCTGAATGATTTATTTTAATGCCGGGGATGCTGCACTATGTGATATTTGCTGTTAAACCCTATCTTACATGTAAAATCCGTGGAAAATGATTAATACCTCATTCATTTATAAAAAAAAGTAAAAATCCTTTACACAATCCTCAGATGTAAAACATCTGGTCTATCAACTAGAAAAAAAATACCCAGGTTAGCAAACGTGTTTATGTAAACAGTAAAAAATGAACCACTGAAAAAGTGACGTCAGCTTTGTGACTCGCTGGCTTGTGAGGGATCACAGTTTAATCAAGTGGTACGATGACTGACTTTGCTATTAATATGAACTACAAAAAGCCTATCATAGCCCGTTTGTCTTTTGTTTTGTTTTTACAAATTTATGTTTCAGACTGAAAAGAACATTTAAAGTTTCTCAGCCTACATCGACCTTGACATAAAAAAATCACGGAAGAGAGTCTCTGATGGGCCCAGATATTAATTTCTCCTTTACAGAACGTCCAGGATAATCGTTTCATCTCCAGAACACTTTCCAGCACATTGAAAACTACAAAATAAAAATAAACGGATGTTCATACAGTGTTTGGTAAACAAGGTTCTAAACATAACTGAATGCATTAACTAAGATTAATGTCTAGTAAATGGTGATGATTGTAGAGTGTACACTGGTTAAATGCCTGTATGACCCCTCTTCATTTGCCAAGGGTGCTAAACCTCTGCAAACATGTAAACTGTGGGTCTCTCACAGGTGGAAGCAGCGAGCTGGAGTCAGCATGAGGGCTAAAATACCACATGGATGCAAGGTGTAAAGATAGTTATAGACGGTTTGGATCCTTTTCAAAACGAAGATATTAGACCCAGCAACATAACTGACAGACACTATCAGACTTTCAGACAAATTACTTCAACTCACCGACTGGATCAGAACCTGCTGCAGCCCTCTGCATGACCACTTTTCCCCTACAGAGAATACTGAGTTCACCCTCCTCACCGTGTTATACATGTTACTGGGCCGACCGCTCAAACACCGATGATTTAAAGAGACAGAGCACCGGCCCTGGACATCGAGTGGGTGAGTGTGTCCCGTCATGCTGCGAGGTCGGGGGTCCTGTTGTGGGTGCGGTGATCGGCGGGGTCTGCCCTGTTGCTCCGGTGGGCGGGGGTGGTGTTGCGCGGGGCCCTTGCCTTGCCGTTGCGGCACACTGTGTGGTGGGGGAGCGGGGTGCGGCGGGGGTGCTTAGAGCTAGGCTGTATGTGGAACTTGCGCTGGGTGGGTGTGGCTTCATCGGCCTCTCGGCTATGGGGGTGTGCCCCTGTGGGGGTGGGGAATTCGTGGCGTTTGGGTTCGGGGGCATGTGTTCGATATCGGTGTCCCTGTTGGGGGTGGGAGACTCATGGGGTCGGGATCGGAGCTCGTTGGGGGGTCGGGACTGCTCCGTCCTGGGGCGGCTCTGGTTGGCGGGCTGGTTTGGGCCATGTGGACCCCTCTTTTGTACATAGCCCCCTCTCCGGAGGTGGATGGAGGTTGTTGGGGACTGGGTTCTGGGCGGGGGCCGGGCCGGGACCGCCCGGGTCTGGGCCTGTCTGCCTGTCTCTGCCCCAGGAGGGAAGGGGACCACCTCCTGGGTCCGGGGGCTGGTTGCCCCTAGGGGCTGCCGGCGCCCGGACCCTGGAGTATAGAGTGTGCATGGGAGGTGTGAGTGAGTGTAGGACGTCCATTGTTGTTTGTCTCTACGTTGGGAGCGAGTGATTTTATGTGTGTGGATGAGGGTGGGAGTGGGTGACTGTGACTGTGAGTGCCTGTTTTTTCTTTTTTTTTGTGACAGGTTGGGTCTTGGACTGCTCCCTCTCCTGGATCAGCTTAGCCCCCCCCATATTATGGGGGGCCTATTTCCTCCCCGCCACCCTGCCTGCCGGTGGTTGGAGTCTCTGCCTGCTGGTGTACTTGTGGTTCTTGGTGTCCGGGGCTGGGTGCTTTGGTGTGTGCTGGCTCACTCCCGGTGGCTGCCTGCCGGGGCCTGGACCCCTGGGCTCTGTCGGGCCTGTGGCCTCGTCGCTGCGGTTCCCTGGGGCTTCTGCACTGTCGCTGCTGGGTGGCTCCCCTGGGACTCTCCACTGCTCTTCTCTGGGGGGGTTGCTGTAGTCCCGTCGGTGGTTCTCCTGGGGTTCCTGTGCTTTGGGGGGCCTTTGGATGTCTGTGGCTCTGATCTCCTCAGTGTCCGCCCGGGGACCACGGGGCAGGTCGGTGGGTCCTCACACTCGCTATTGCATATTTCTGTGGAGAAACCTTGTATACAAAGCGCATCCACACAGGTGTTGATAGATACACAGATGATCTATATTGGGCTGCATTTCTCACTAAGTACATTTTACATTCATAAATCCCGTGTGTTTTTTTGTGTATAAGCAAGCAGGGTGTAATCTTTTATTCTATTCATCCTTCTTTCTCTCCTCCACTCTCTCCTCCTTTTTTCCCCTCTTTCCCTTTTGCCCCATCTCTCTCTTTGTCAAGCTTCTGTTTTCCTTTTCATTTCAGTCTCCGTGTCCGTAACAATTGAAATATTCCCAAAGAGGTTTATAATAAAGTTTCTTTTATAAATGTCAAGCAGAGCCTTAAAGCAATAGCTGTGATGCTCCGCTTGTGAAAGTAAATCTGTTGGGCAATTTCTTGGCACTCAGACAACAATTCTGAGCGCTACTCTGCTGGACAGGACACGGTAATAAAAAATAAATAAAAAAATAAAGAGACAGAGCAGTGGTTCATTACACTACAAGTAGAAACAAGTAACTGAAAACATTACAGGCAGGGCAAACAATAAGCATTGTTGCTGCATTCACTGGTAATTGGAAAAGGCAGGTGCGTTCGTTGACCTGTTGGACGTGGCCAACGGCTTGCAGAGGACCCTAGGAGCCTTACAATGTGAACATTTAAGATCTGAATTTTTTTTAGAAAATTTTCTAAATCCATCAGAAAAAGTTTTGAGAACATGGCAGTAGTGTGATCTAACCGGTTTCCTGTCCAAGATCCTAATCGCTTGGTTATGAATCATTCTGAGGGGCTTAATAGTTGTTGGGGCTGCTTGTGACCAAGAGGTTAAAAAGTCGTTTAAATGTAAAAAAAAATCATTCATATCCTTGTTCTGATCTAGTCCCCTGTTGTAATGGACAAATGAATCACATGACTGTTCTCTTATTTAATTGAATTGAAGGACCAGAAATCCCATCTAACTGCTACACAAAAACATAAAGAAAAACTGGAGTATCTATAGATTAGTTATCTAGAAAAGTTCATTTTTTATTACTTTTCTTCTACAAATAAAAAACATCCCTGCTTTAAAATGTCGGTTTATTATACTCACATTTTAATATCAAACGCCTGCAAATAACTGAAAAATGTCAGAACATGTCGTCTTTTTGAAAAGCAAACAGAGAAATTAGAACAAATTTGGAATAAAATAACACTAAATAAAAAGAGATGGGGCTATTTATAAAACATTTTAGTACTATTCCTATATTATTTACCTCTAAGTTAGATTGGACCATATCATACAAACCAACCCAACAAAAAATACAAATACAAAAATGATCACTTCTGTTTTATTTCATTTAGAAAATAATGCATCTTATGTTATGTTAACTGTGAAGAACCATTGGCTGACAGTTTCACATGTTTTCTGTCATAAAAAGTATCGACTATATCAGAAAAACATGATAATATTTGGTGAATGTCGTGATAATGATAGGACTTCTGATAAATGAATAATTACAAGGCTCTGGTTTCATAGCAAACATGGACCCCAGGTAACGAGTTGACTCTGCAGCTGCTGGATGTTTCCATCAAAGCAACACGGTTTCATTGAAAACGTTGCTCCTGGCTGACCTCTGCTGGGTCCTGGGTACCTTTCAAAACTATATATTACAAATATATTACAGGCACAGAGAGCCAGAATGCGTGGTTCTTAAATAATAAGCCAACATTTATCACAGTCAAGTAGTTCCTCTCGATGTGCGTATAGTGTTAACTGTTACTGCAAAAACCAGAACAATATATTCAGATGTGAAGTACATGAGACAGACGTTCATCAGCTAACCATGATTAGCTGATGATGTTGGCTTATTCTTGTTCTCACAAAAAATGTTTGCTGCAGGACATCCTGAAGATGGAGCCGAATAAAAAGACTGGCCTGGAAACTGAGCTCCGCTATGGCTGAGACTAAGGTCTGCTTGAGGGAAGAACCACTCTGAACACATTGTTCCCTTGAAGCATCTAAATTACATCCTTCAGGACCTCCAACAAATCTATTTTAAATGACAAATAAAGCACCCAGTAGGGCTGGGGGATAACATCGATTTTTTTGATCCATCAAGATGTGAACATGGATGATTCTGACTCAATTAACAAATGTCAAAACTCGATTATCTTAATTTATGACCCAATTTTAAAGGACCCAGAAGGTGGAACTCAGAAGTTTGCACGTGCAGCACCCAGACAGTTTATAGTGAACGCACAGGGCCACATGGATCACATCCAGCCCCCTCTACACCAGGGGAAAATATCCAGCCAGGGCAACACTAAACATGACAAACAGAACATGGTGACAGGTTGAGAAGGTCTTTCCATGGTTTCATCAAGTCTTGGACCAGGGGCCCATGCGGACTAAACCTTCCAATCCTAGGCTGAGGGGTGTAGGTATTTAATGTGGCTGCTTTCATCAATTACAGAAGGAAAGCATGTGGAGCTGGCAGGTCTTTTGGTAACTTCAGATGATGAAACTTCATCCATGACTTCCTCATACTGCGTGACTGAAGTGAGACAGACTAGCTGATTAAACTGTGTTTAACACAACCTGGCAAAGTTGTGTACAATCATTATTAGCTAAATTAAGAGTGAATAAATATCAGCTGACTTCAATGTCTTTTCCATCATATGAGCTTCGTCAGAGGTCCACCAGGTCTGCTGCTGGTCCCATTTCTAAACTGGAGCCACCTACTGGGGAATAGAATCTGCTTTTAGGTGCATCACAAAGACGAGGATGGTCCTTTGAGGTAAAACGAAAGGTGAAACACTTCACGGTGAACACCAAGCAGAATCCCGAGGAGATGGCTGAGCAAGAAACCAGTAAAGAGCTGCGCCACATGCTAGCTGTGTAGAAGTAAGGAACATGAGGAACCGAATGACACGGTTCCACCCAGAGGAGAAGCAGCTGATCATAGCTGCCAACCATAGGACCATCGAGCCAGTGATGTCAGACTCATTGTGTACATATGAATGAGGAATATTAAAATTAATCTACTATAGAGTTCAGGAAAGATCCTTGAAATCATTGAATATTAAAGAAAGAGGTTCAGATGGCAATCATATCACGTGTGGATGCACAGTAATAGGAATATTAACCTGTATAGGGATGGAAAAATATTCAGTTTTTTACGTTTTAGAGCTTTTCATGCTTCCCTCTGCTGAGAAGCTTTATGGAGATGCTGATTTTATTTCCCAGCAGGACTTGGTACCGGCCCACGCTCCAAAAGTACAAATAGCTGCTTTAATTAGTCAATAGGAAGATGAGAGACACCAAAACCAAGAATGCAGATGACCTGAATCAGGGGTGGAAATTAAACGTTTTCTCTGGCAGCCACCATGGCTGATGGAGAAAACTTTTAACCAGCCACTATTTTCTCTTTGTTTAACATTTGCCCTGGTTAGAGAAATGCTCGATACTAAATGCATATATGATAAAGAAAACTGAGGAATTTTACTGACTTCACTCATTTTTACATATTTTCCACAAAACTTGAGGTGTCACAGTTGTTTAAAACGTACATCGTGTGCTTCCCTGCAGATGGTCATCACACTCCCTTGGTTAAAGAAGATGCTCCTGAGGAACACAGTTCTGATTTGGACCTGCAGGACCCCGAACCCGTCCAAATAAAGGAGGAACAGGAGGAGCTCTGGGCCAGTCTAGAGAGAGAACAGCTCGATATGAAAGAGGACACTGATGCCAGCAGGCTTTCTTTGTCACCAGTTCATGTGAAGAGTGAGGATGAGGAAGAGAAACCTCCGTTCTCACTTCACCAAGACCAGGTAGAACCTGGAGATCTGCCAAGCAACAGCTCAGCTGACCAGATGAAATCAGAAACTGATGAAGAGGACTGTGGAGGAGGAGCATCGAGTAGAAACCCAGATCTAAACACTCATGGAGACATTTCCAACTCTTCAGAGACTGAAGTCAGTGAGCCGGAGGAGGAGGATGATGATGATGATGACGAGAACTATTCTGACTCTCAGCTCAAACCTTTGTCTGACTCTGAGGCTGAAACTGAAGAAAGTGAAGATGAGTGTGAGGATGGCAGCGTTCCTGAGTTGGATGGAAACACTCGTAGCAAACCTTGGAGCTGCGCTGAGTGTGGTAAACGATTCGTTAGCAAGCGCTCCCTTCAGAGTCACATGGCGTGTCATTCAAAACTAAGATCTGATGTGAAAGTCCAGAAGGATCAGAAATGTTTTAGTTGTGAAGTCTGTGGTAAAGGTTTTAAGAGAAAAAGTCATCTAAACCTACACACAATAATCCACACTGGAGAGAAACCTTTTGGTTGTGATGTTTGTGGACAAAGATTTGGTCGAAAGTCTCATTTGAACAGACACATGACGATCCACTCTGGAGAGAAACCATTTGAGTGTGATAAATGCACCAGAAAGTTCGCCAGTAAATGTCGTCTTAACTCGCACCAGAGAGTCCACTCGGATGAGAAACCATTTGGCTGCGACTTGTGTGAACAAAGATTTAAGGATAGGTCAGCTGCTAACAGACACATGAAAGCCCACCTAGGAGAGGAACCTCTTAAACAGAAAGAGTTTGGGTGTGATCAGTGCAGTAAGAGGTTCACAAGTAAAAGCTGTTTGAATTCACATCTAAGAATTCACACAGGAGAGAAACCATTTGTCTGTGATCTCTGTGGACAAAGATTTTTCTACAAGGCAAACCTAAAAGCACACATAAGGATTCACACCGGGGAGAAACCCTACAGCTGTGATGTATGTGGACAAGATTTTAGATCTAAGTCACATTTAAACACCCACCAGCGAATCCACACCGGAGAGAAACCACTGAACTGTGATGTTTGCGGACAACGATTTAGCCGCAAGTCACATTTAACTAGACACATGAAGGTCCATACTGGAGAGAAACCGTTTGGGTGTGTTCAGTGCAGTAAGAGGTTCACCAACAAAACTGATCTAACTTTCCATCTGAGAATCCACACTGGAGAGAAACCTTACGCCTGCGATTTCTGTGGGAAGAGATTTATGGTCAAATCAGCTGCAAACAAACACATGCGAGTTCATTCAGGGGTGAAGCCATTTGGCTGCCATCTTTGTGGACAAAGATTTACAGCCAAGCCCAGCGTGAAGAAGCATATGATAATTCACACCGGGGAGAAACCCTTCCGATGTGATGTCTGTGGGTACAGATTTAACCTTAAAACCAGTTTAGACAGACACGTGCGAATCCACACAGGAGAAAAACCATTTGGCTGTGATGTTTGTGGACGACACTTTAACCGCAAGTCCACCTTAAATACACACATGAAAATCCACAAAGAAGAGAAAGTGGCTTAGAGGAGTAGTTCTAGAGGAAATATGATTCACAACTAACTGAACCAATAAAGTTTACAATGTTTGCATCTTGGGAGCAGGGACAATATTCCATTCATGGAAGATGTCCGGTTGCTTTGGGATACACAATAATTCATACCTATTAAATAAAATAGATGGTGGATCATTTTAGCTGTGTAGCAGGTAGTCCAGGTGTGTATCTGGGAAAATATAAACTGTTTTAGTTTTATGTGTTCATTTCGTGCAAATGGTCGAATCTGAAAGAGGAAAAAAAACGTATGAATAATTTACTCATGAAGGTGAAGACTAGTAGCACTGAGCCAAAAAACAGGTTTGAAAGGATGCAGTTCATCCTTTCAACCACAGGTCCATTTGAATTCATGTAGAGATCTAACTGAAACCAGCAGGTCACATGTGGATTGGATCAAAGCTCAGGACTGACTGTTTTATGGACGGATCAGTGCAGTGATTATTGCGGTTTGAACCGGTCACTTCAGGGTTTCTGACTTTGTTCAAACTAAACCAGCTTGATCTTTATTCTCTTAGTTTGAAGGCATCTGGCTGTAATGTGTTGCTCTGACCATAAAGCAGCAGCCATCAGAAGATTTATTCAGAGTCCAGGTTCTGGTGTAGAGGATTAGTTGCAGCTTGTTACTGCTACCACAAGGTGGCAGTAATGCTCGAGCTAAAGAAAACTGAGGACTGTAGTCCTGTGTTTGACAGTTTAAGTTTTAACTTGTAAATATTTGCTGTTATTTGAACCGCGTTAGCGTTTTAATTTGATCGTTAGTATTAAAGTCAAAGCGTAGTTTTTAGATTTAGTTTCATAACCAGGTTCTTTAACTGTTGACAGCAGCCTGAAAGGAACATGGAACATCTGCTTTGGTCAAGATCATTGAGTGTGTGTTTTAAAATATTTAAACAGTATCAGAAGGTCCATTGAGAGCACAGTAGATCTACATCTGGGACTCGCAGCTACAGCAAGTTTATAAGAAAAACTGAACTGGACCAAAATCATGCTGGTTTTCCCATCCTCCGCTGTCCAGCAACTTTGGTCCTGATTCTGATAAACTTCTGAAAAATGCCTGTTCAATAGCGTGTGGACGGGAGGCCATGTAAGGCCCGACCTGGGTAGCGGCTGAGTAGAAGGTCTTGTTTTAGCTCAGATTATTTTTGGACCACTGAATGGAACCAAAGGCAATGCTTCCCTTTCCTGGCAACAGAACTTCAGATGAGTAACTGTTTAGGTTCTGCCTCTTCACCTCTGGAGCCCTGCAGCCTCCAGAGGTGAAGAGGCCAGGTTGGATAAACTTCCACAGTGACTCTGGTACCGACTTGTTCTACTTGTTTGGATTTTGTCTTAATATTTTAGAATAAAAACATACAATAAACCAAACACATTATTAATATAATCCCTCCCTCCAAAAAAACTAATAAATCAATTCTTGCAAAAATGCTTGTCCTGTGCCATCGATGTTAACCTTGTTATTTTGGCGTAAATCATTTCTGCTCATCGTTGTCAACTACATCAGGAACAGTTGTTGTTACATTGACACATTTTATCTGTAATAATGCTTCAAATGGTCAGGGTGCAGTCTTTGAAGCAGTGATCAGAGAAAAGCATATAACTGTAGATACAACTGCATGAGAATCATTCGTAGCTTAGCTCCAGTAATCCTCCACAACAGTTTGCTGTGTGTATTAAATGATGTGCATGTGTGGCAGCAGCAGAACACATGCTCCAGTGTTGGGCAGTAATGCAGTTGAAGGATATAAAATTAGTGATTGTGCTGCAGTCATGAACACATTTGATGTGTTGAGTTTATTTCCTGTAAACGTTTCTTCTGTGCTGCTATTGGCCCTTAGAAACAGCACTTTCTAATTAATGCTTCCTTGAGTTATGCTGCATTCAGTTTGCCTCTGCCACAAACTAAACACACGACTCCCTGAAGCATTGTGGGTAATTATGGATTTCAGCTAAACAAATGTTTTCTCAGCGGTCAATATATTGATGTGGAAACCCATGAGTGGTTCTGTTTAAGAATGGAACTATGTTTAAATTCCAGCATGAAATAATGTGAGTCCAGTTTACAGTAACTGGTTCTGTAAAAGAACTAGTTTGGTTTTTCACCACTAGAGTCAGACCCACACCCTTAATAAACGTCTCATTCATTTATTGTTTGACCCTCTTTTATTCTGGGTTTCTGAGAAGGATTATTGAGCATGGAGACGAGTTAACCACAAGTTATAATTTATCTCTGCAAACAGATGCTCTAGTACACCGGTCCTGCAGACCTACTGTTCTGCTCCAACACCTGAATTAAATGGCTGAATTCCCTCACCAGCAGTCAGTCAGTCAGCTCTGCAGACGCCTGCCAATGAGTCATTTGATTCAGGTGTGCTGGACAAGCAGCTACAAGCTGCATGTTGTAAATGTTTCCTGCTTTAATACACCTGACTCAGGTGATCGCAGTTCAGCAAAAGCCTGTTAATCAGCCATCAATAGAAATTAGGTGTGCTGAAGCAGGGAAACGTCTACAACATGCAGGGGCTCCAGCCCTCGAGCTTAAACATCCCTGGTCTAGAGCACTGGACTGGGGTGTGAAATCACCACCTTGGTTTGTGAACTATCGGTGCTTCAGTCCTCATCAGTTGATCTCTGATCAGGACCAGCAGCTGGAAAACAGTTAAACAACTTTTAGAGAAAGACTGGAGTCACCTGGAGATGTTAAAAGACCAACAGTGTTAAAGATCTGAGTCCAAATTACACTGCCTGGCTAAAAAAAAAAAGATCACACACTAATATTTCGTTGGACCGCCTTTAGCTTTGATTACGGCTCCATTCGCTGTGCCATTGTTTCGATAAGCTTCTGCAATGTCACAAGATTTATTTCCACCCAGTGTTGCATTCATTTTTCACCAAGATCTTGCATTGATGATGGGGAGTCAAAGCCTTCTCCAGCACATCCCAAAGATTCTCAATGGGGTTAAGGTCTGGACTCTGGTGGCCAGTCCATGTGTGAGAATGATGTCTCATGTTCCCTGAACCACTCTTTCACAATTGGAGCCCGATGAATCCTGGCATTGTCATCTTGGAATATGCCCGTCCCATCAGGGAAGAAAAGATCCATGGATGGAATAACCTGGTCATTCAGTATATTCAGGTAGTCAGCTGACCTCATTCTTTGAACACATACTGGTGCTGAACCCAGACCTGACCACCTGCAGCAACCCCAGATCATAGCACTGCCCCCACAGGTTTGTACAGTAGGCACTAGGCATGATGGGTGCATCACTTCACCTGTCTCTCTTCCTACCCTGATGCTCCCATTACTCTGGAACAGGGTCAATCTGGACTCATCAGACCACATGACCTTCTTCCATTGCTCCAGAGTCCAACCTTTATGCTCTCTAGCAAATTGAAGCCTTTTTTTTCCAGTTAGTCTCACTGATTAGTGGTTTTCTTAAGCTCTCCACAGCTGTTCAGTTCCAACCCCTTGAGTTCCCTTCGCATTGTGTGGTGGAAATGCTCTTACTTTCACTGTTAAACACAGCTGGAGTTCTACTTTTGTTTTTCTTCGATTTGATTTCACCAAACGTTTAAGTGATCATCGATCACGATCATTCAGGATTTTTGTCTGGCCACATTTCTTCCTCGAAGACGATGGGTCCCCACTATCCTTCCAGTTTTTAATAATGCATTGGACAGTTCTTAGTTTTGGTAGTTTCTGCAATCTCCTTAGATGTTCTCTCTGCTTGATGCATGCCAATGATTTGACCCTTCTGAAACAGACTGACATCTTTTCCACGACCACAGGATGTGTCTTTAGACATGGTTAAGAAATGAGAAGCAACTCATTGCACCAGTTGGGGTTAAATAACTTGTTGCCAGCTGAAACATAATCGGCCATGCAGTAATTATCCAATGGGAGGCTGGTACCTATTTACTTAGTTAAATCCAGGGGGAGACTTGTTTTTGGCCAGGGAGTGTACATAAAAATCAGCTGTAAGCAGGATGCAGACCTGCTTTAACTCTGATGCTTGTCCAATGTCTTGTTTTACATTGAAATGTGGCGTTTTTACTGATTTACACTTAACCAATCAAAATAAAAATACGTTCTGATTTGCTGCTGTTTCCCATGAGCCCGCCCCTACCTGCTGACGAAGGTGTTTCTTTGTACTGGCCCGTTGTTAGTGTGGTCTAGTTGAGCACTGGAAGCAGTTAGGTGGAAAAGATCGTCGTCATGTTGAAGCTTCTACTCCCTTGCTCAGAGGCACTCAGGACTCTGTTGCTGCTGGATTACTCCTGAAGAATTAAAACCTGGAGATTAGTCAGAGGAAACGGCTCATTTGTGCAGCAGCTGTTTGCTTTCAGTTATTTGGATCAAAACATACACTTCATGATCAAATCTTGGTCATGAGTCCATTGTTATGTTCTGTTTGAGGCGGCCATGACAATATGTACTAAACTGTAGTTTCCATGTTTTACTTTGGTCTTTCCTAATTAGTAGCTGTGTGCGAATAAATTCTGTTATGAAGAAGGACCACCTCCCTGAAGCAGTGACTCAGGGTTCCTCTTAGACACAGATACAGAACCTTCATCCATTAAGGTTCCATTTCTACCAGACACTTAATGTTCCTGTTGTGTTTGTGGCTGGAGGTCATGGTTGGGTTGTGAACGCAGAACAACTATGAGCTGCTCCAGTCTTCTTCCTGAAGGCCTCAGCCGGATCTTAGGATTTCACCATGGTGTTCACTCTCACTTCAACAGTCCGGAGTACCAAACTAAATGTCCGAGGTTTAAACAGGACAAGCTTCCCACATCATGCGAAGCCATGATGTGATCAACCAGTGTGGGTTTTGAATCATTCTTGTTAGGAATAAATGTGGGGGTGTACTGATTTATTCCTCAACAGAAATCCAGTCTTTCAATTTACATTTCAGTGAACATTTAAAATATCTTATTTGTAGAGTTATTATTGGTTGCTTATATTATTTGAATCTAAGGGTTTTGGTCAAACTTCAGTCAAATGTGTTGAAAACTGCACAGACTATCTTAGGGTGTCCTATTTTTAATTTTATTTTTTACATGACTCTAGGTCCTCCTGTTTAATGTCTCGCTAACACAATTATGAACTCAGCCAATCACGTGGCAGCAACTCATTGCATTCAGGCATCTAGATGTGGCGAAGACAACTTCCTGCAGTTCAAACTGAGCATCACAATTAGGTAAATGGACCGAACTGGCTTTGAACGTAGCATGGTGGTTGATGCCAGACGGGTCGGTCTGAGTAAATCAGAACTTGCTGATCTGCTGGGATCTTCACACACAATCAGAAATCAAGGTCAGAAACAGAAAATATGCGGTGGTTCAGCAACTGATGTTTGACAGAATATTTAAGCCTTTCAATGAATAATTATAGGAAATACCCAGAATTTATTAGAATTAAAAGAATTTTTTTTATTTTTAAAAAAATTACCCAAACGAACATTTAGACATTTTGTTTTGTCATCCATGTGGTGATTGCAAATTAAACATTAATATTACACATCATACAATATCACACTAAAATGATTGTTCAGAGTTCGGAATGTGTGTTTAAATGATTACATTTCTTAATAAAAAGTTTAGTTTAAAGTGCATATTGAGTATGTTTTTAATTAAAGGTAGACATCAACATTTTGATTCAGAAACGTCCTACGTTGTCCAGCACTAACGTGATCTTTGTCCCACATTTTCTCAGAACCCAGTAGAAAACAACCAACAATCCTACTGGTTTCAAATCCAGGACATTTGGATTTTATCCATAAAAGCCATGACCCATTTGTCCTTACAGGAAAAATATAACAGTACAGACCCGGTCCACATTTCAGGTCACATCTCCAGAAAAATAAAGAAACTCCATTCCTCCACCTAGTGGCAGGGTCTGGAAGGGGACATGTTTTACATCCAGTGTGTTTATTAAAAATATTTAGGATTTTAACGGAAATTAATTTAATTAATTAATTAATTTTTTATTAATATAATAGTATTTTCATTTGAAACACAATTTTTAATATTTACTTTTGCACAGCTATTCTGGCTAAAAAAGACATCAGTTGTTACTTCCATAACTTCCATAAAAATGGGGGTGTATCAGGGTGGAGCAGCTCAGAGAGGTAGGATAGGGCGAGACCATGGAGAGCTTTCAAAAACAAATAAAATGATTTTAGAGTGAATCCTAAAATGTACGGGCAGCCAGTGGAGAGAAGCTAAAATGTGCTGATATTTACTTGCGTGAGTTAAAAGACGCGCAGCAGTCTCTAGAAGAACCACTAACCCTTACCTAAAATACATTGCAGTAATCAAGATGGGTGGAGACAAAGGCATGAATTTAAATCTGTGCCTCTGAGAAAGAATTGGTTTTATTTTAGCCAACTGCCTGAAATGATGACTGCCCTGATCTGAGTATCAAATTTAAGCCCTCTTGTCCAATTTACCCCCAACATTAGTGATGGCTGTCTTAGTGCAGCTGGCCAAGGATCCTGTGTCTACAGAGAGATGCTACAGGCGTGGTAATGATATTTTGCATATATTGCAATAACAATCCCAGGTGTTGGAGCAGGATAGTAGGTCTGCAGGGCTGGTGAACTAGAGCATCTGTTTGCAGAGATAAATTATTACCCATGTGGTTAACTCATCTTCATGCACAATAATCCTTCACAGAACCCCAGAATAAACAATCCCTAGCTGATTCACTCGTAGGTGGACCTCCAATATGAACCTTGTTCGGGTGCTGGTGGATATTTGAGAGGTTTTGCTGTGTTCTGCTGTTCAGGGTTTAATAGCTGGTGTTAATATGTCATCTAAATCATTGCATGTAGTCTTTATATATCATTATGATAACCCTCCGTGCAACCTTAAAGTTTTGTTTGTTCTTATTTATGCTGCTCAAAACAAAACTAGATAAAAGCAGAACTAATGTAACATCACAATATCTCATCTCAGAAATCGGACTTTTCATCAGTCCTAGCTGAAGGTATTTTTAGTGCTGCTGTATAATAATACACTTCACATCCCCCTAGATTAGTTTTGTATCTATTTAATGTAAAAATATAGTAAAATGTACGTAGATAATGCAATGTTATTTACTAATAACTAAAACAAAAAAGCAAATGAATCACAGACCTCTTTATTATCAACAAATACAGTATGTCACATGGTATTTCATGATGACTAAAGTGTAATCATGAAGTGGTATTGAACTGTTGTACCCGTTACATTAGTTATATTTTACTTTAAAATACATGCAACCAGTGGCAGCTTTATATCTCCACTCTTAGGGACTGAAATATATCCTCCAACATGCCCTTGCTCATCCCCACAGGGCGGACTTTATCAGTCTGGTATCCTGAACTCAACCACAGAGTCTGAGCGATGGTTGAAGAATGGGATGCCATCCCACAGCAGTGTGTGACCAAGCTGGTGACCAGCATGAGGAAGAGGTGCCAGGCTTTTGTGGTTGGGTACGGTTCTTCCATCCACTGCTGAGGCCCCCGTTTATTAAATGAATTAATTGTTAAACTGCCAATATGTCTCATGTCATCCAGTCTAATAAATGACACCAAGCAAGAGTCAATAGCAGAACAGACTGCTTGCCATTGGCCAGGAGGATGTGATGTGTTTTTCACGGGCGCAACTCATGTACCCTACTCTGCTGTACACCCCAACTTATAAATCTGGCACCATTTAAAGGGAAATAAACAGACAGAACCCTAAACTGTGTGAGGTTTACTGTCAATAATCACTGTTAACACAAAATATTCAACCAAACCATTCATCATTTTTTTGTTTAAATAAAATAAACAGCTGCAGCACCTAAAAATCTTTAAAAAGACCAGAATTTGAGTTCTGCTGCACTGACATTGCAGACCACTGACTAGCAAACACAACTAAGGCTAAAATGCCTTAGAAACCTGCTGCCAAAATGCCATGTAAATCTGGGACATTTTGATCAAATGGGATAATCATTCAAGATATCAGTAATATCATTCTGCCTAGTACTAATGTTAATTTAAGATATCTGAAATACAAAGGCCATCCAGATAAAAAATGTTTGCGATATCTTTAATTTGTTTGAAGGCATCTTAAAAGGAATTTTGACTAGTCAAAAATGCAGTTCTATATATCTGTAATTTAGTTTTGTCTTGTCATTATTTGCTTTCAAGATTTCTGCATTTTAACTTGTACTAGTAGAATCTCAAACATTTAAGATATTTTGAATTGGAACTATAACCATTCATTCATCTTCTATACCGCTTCTTCCATAGAGGGTCACGGGGGAGCTGGTGTCTATCTCCAGCAGTCTACGGGTGAGAGGCAGGGTTCACCCTGGACAGGTCGCCAATCCATCTCAGGGCAACACAGAGACATACAGGACAAACAACCATGCACACACCCATTCACTAAAGCCAATTTAGAGAGACCAATTTATCTAACCGTCATGTTTTTGGACTGTGGGAGGAAGACGGAGTACCCTGTGAGAACCCATGCATGCACAGGAAGAACATGCAAATCCATGCAGAAAGACCCACGGCCGGGAATGGAACGCAGGACCTTCCTGCTGCAAGGCAACAGTGCGAGACATCTCAAATTAACTTTATGCATAGTCATAATTTAATTGATATCTGAAATATATACGTTTGAGATAGTCAATAATGTCTTGCAGATTTCTTAAACTGTAGCCTCCATACAACTTATTTGTAAATCTGGCGTCACATATACTAGTCAGAATGTAATTAGAGATCTTGTAATTAACTAATATGCCTAGTCATAAATCAATTTTAGATCTCTGGAATGTAAGTTTAGTGAAGCCAATTGTGTGTTAAATTGGCCTTCCATACAGAATGAGCGCCCTTTGGGCATGTTACCATCAAGCATCATGGCAGCTTTTCTTTCGCAATCGAAGGTCAGGCAAACTTTCACTTCTGATTGGTTCAAATTCTATTACACCCGCCCTCCCTCTCACCCACGTGACCATACACTTTTGTGGCTGTATCTCGCGACTGCCAGTCAAATGGGCTCCAGCCAATCGAGAGCTCTGTCCTTTGGCCTTACGTCACAGGCGCTCACCGGCAGCTAATGCTAGGATCCAAGATGTCCGCGATGTTCCCCATGTGTGTGAGAGCCAGCCGGAGCGTCCTGCGATTCAGGAGCGGGAGGTTTGCTGCCTCCAGTCCGCAGCAGGTGCTGGATATCATCCGGCCTCTCTCCACAGAGAAGAACCCAGCCGGAACGGGCGGTGCGACCGGGGGACTAGCTCAGGCTATCCTCCAGGAGAGGCTCCAACAGCAGCAGCAGAGTCAGGTGAGGTGCTCGTTTTACTCTACAGGCAGTAACGACGGCGGAGGCAGCGCTTTTGAGGGTGTCTCCGCCCTTCTGAGTTGCTTCGGTGATGTTAATCGAAGCCACTCCTAGCCCGGGTCGTTTCTGACAGCTAAACGAGACGGTGCTAATTTTTTATGTCTGCGCTCGTCATGTTTTACATTTCCAGGATAATTCCTGCTATGTGTGTGTTTTTGCCTCGGTCCGTTTACACCAGACAGTTCCTCCTGCTGTTAGCTAGACGTGGTTAGGCGGTAAAATGTGACAGAAGCTCAGAGCCATGAAGCGGCCCCTGCTTCGATTTCCTTCTGTCTGTTAGAGATAAATGGCCATGGTTTGTTTGGTGTGAAGGTCAGAGAAGAAGATCCCTCCCTCCTCTCCATCATCTCCTCCTCCTCATGGTTGCTTCAAACATGCCCCATTAAACGAGGGACATGAAGAAAATGACCTCCTTCAGTAGTCATGTATATCCTGGCCTGATTCGTTCTCAGGGAGCTAGGTAGGAGATGTCTGCATTTATAAAATGTGATTGTGGTGTAGACCCAGATGGTGTTACTGTAACTTCAGGTCCACACTGAGCTGAAAGATGAAGGACGTTTTCATCCCACTGCCCTACATGGACAGGACTCACGGTACAGTTCAGTTCTTCTCTGGACAGTCCTTGCTTTGTCCCAGGTGTTTCAAACAGTCTGAGTGAGGCATTATTAGAAAAATAAAAAAACTTCATCCCAGTCATCTGCAGTCCAGACATGGTTCTACCTGGAGAACACCAATCTATCCTCCTTGGTTTTCTGGGTGACAAGTTTCTTCGCCACCCATCATCTCTGAAATTCCAGCCTCAGCATGCATGCAGACTCTCACCTACCTGCTACTGTTTCTGCGTAAGCTCTGCTCTGGTGGCAACTACCATGGTTCTCAAACTGGGGCAGACGTACTACCAGTGGTACATGGGTTGCTTTTAGTGGTACTTTGAAGTATTTAGTGTGGAAATGCTTTTCAAGGTAAATACTGTGGAAATGAATTGACTGTGATGTAGTGGATGAGAGTGAATGAAGAACAAGTGCTGGTGGCTGCTTATGGTGTGTTACCTTTATCTGTGAAGTTCTAGCTTGGACCTGGGAATGACAGTAGGGCTGCAGAACGTCAGGGAAAACATCGGTGGAAGTCACAGTGACGATTATAGAGCCAGTATGCAGATACTATAAAATAATTAAACACATTATTTCCTTTCCAACAACATGGATTTATTAATAAGATTTTGCACCTGGCTACAGCTGCTAAATTGGAATCTAAGGATCTTTGTTACATGGGTCTATGGTTTCATATGGACCTTAGCAGAACATCTCGGTGCAAATAATTAATTAGTCCATGGCAGTTAAATAGTAAATGACAATCATTGCTGTCGGTCAAACAGTTCTTTGCAATATTCATATTGGACACCCCAATATTTGAGATACTTTGTGCCGCCTTTAATGACATCAAATCCAACCAAACCGTGTTCTGGTTCCACGTATAAGAACCAGTTGGATCATTGGTGTTCTCCTTGGCCAGGTTAACTGCTGTTAGCAACACAAGCTGATGAGGCTTTTTTTCCAGGATATTGTATAAACCCATTAGAAGTGCCAACAAACATTTTTACTGCAGCTACTCCTAAGGTTTATTCAGTTCAATTCAGTTTATTTATATAGCGCCAATTCACAACACATGTCGTCTCAGGGCTCTTCACAAAAGTCAGGTACATACATTCCAATTAGTCCTAACCATTGAACAGTGCAGTCAGATTCAGTTATTTATTCAAATTGGATAAAACGTTTGTCTATCTAAGGAAACCCAGCAGATTGCATCCAGTCAGTGACTTGCAGCATTCACTCCTCCCGGATGAGCATGTAGAGACAGTGGACAGTCACTGGCGTTGACTTTGCAGCAATCCCTCATACTGTTATGTTCAAAGCAGCTTATTGGATTTTAAGGTCAGAGTTGGAGGGAAACGTCAGAAATTCCAACTTCTACGAAACGTTCTGTTAATTTGTCCAACTTTAAACATTAACATTTAAACTTTGGACTAAAAATGAAACAAAAGATGACACTGCATACGTCAACCAGTCAAGCAGTGCCAGTAGATTTTTACTTTTTTTAGTTCTATGACAAAACACAGGAAACTGAAGGGGTCCTGGTCCGGTTGTTCTGATAAGAGGGTGGTACTATTTACTGCTGTGGGTCTTGTTGAGTCCTCTTCAGCAGACAGTTCTGGAACTCTCTGGATTCAGCTTCCCTCCCTAAAGTTTCTTAAAGTTTTAGTAAATGTTGTATTTGTCTGCAGTTTACCTGCCTGTAGGATGTGATTATAATGCAAAGATGATGACAGCACGTGTTTCTGTGGAGGTAGCCATGTCTGCTGCTGCTGCTTCGCTTTTTTTATGGTGGTTGGTAAACAACCTCTAGGCACATTAGCGCCACCTACTAGATTGGAGTGTAGTCCTCGTACCATTATATTATTCTTTTAAAAATTCAGTTTCTTTTAAAAATTAAGAATATCAGCAAGAACTGTACCAGTGACCTTGGCTGGGGAAGGAAGAAGGATTTCAAGCTGTAGCCTCTTTTATTTCAACATCCAGTTCTTCTAATCCAATCAGAAGGACAGATTGATGTCAGCTGACCTGCATCATTAAAGCCTTCCACCAAGGTAACCTTGAGATGATGCTAGCTGGGCTAAAGCACAGCAAATTCCAACTAAGGCTCCTTCTTTTAAACTCTCCAATCAAATATCTGTAATAACTGGATAAAACTGGATGAAAAAAATATGAACCATTCAAACATGTATTTACATTTGTGCATATTATTGAACTGTTAAACCGACTAAATGAAAAATCAGTTTGGCTGCCATCATCGGCCAGGATTTATCCTGGGGCAGAAAAATGACCTGTTCATTGAGACTTTGCCCATTTTAGGTTATGAGAATGTTTATTAATCTTAGATACGTTTGATTAAATCCTGGAAGCTCCGAGTTGGTCTGAAGATTCAGTCACGGATGCAGGACAGCATTAAAAAGGACAGAAATGCTGCAGGTTGCAGCATTGCTGCCCTCAGCCCCTGAGGTTCACAACCAGGTTCAATGAAACTTAGTGTTTTTGTTCCAGGGCCAGCCGCCTCCAGAGGGCGAGCCAGGCGAGAAGGACGGAGAGCAGGCGGAGGGCAAGAAACAGAAGGAGAACACGGCCTACGCTAAAAAGATGGTGCTGCGGCTGGCCGGACTCATGGGGCTGGGCGGGGCGGCCAGCCTCGTGTATATATTTGGTAAGTGAGGTGAAATCCAGACTCTCTTTAGCATCTCAGCATTTTGAGCTTCATGGTAGAGACCTGCAGGACCTGCTGTGAAACGGGTCCATCCTTGGAGATATTCTGGATCCTAATCAGCTTTTGGAATATGAATGTGTTTCTCAGCTGCTGCTTTGGGATTTTATTTTGCACATTTATCTTTTACAGGAGAAGATTTTTCTGAAAGCATTCCTTTGACTTACTTGAATAACTGAACTGTTAGTCAAAGTCGGGTCTGGTGGATGTTGGTTGTTGATTCCTCTGAAGCCCAACTTGCAGACTCTGGGGTTTTCCTTCTCAGGACTGTAATGCAGCCAAACTGCTAGTTGTTTTAATTCCACGTCAGAAAATAACCAGAGATTTCCATCGACAGGTTCTTCTGTAAAGGAACTTGTTTTGGATGAATTTTATCATCTGTGCCAGACACTTCATCTGATTTAAAGGTGACCTTTAAACATTTGGGATAGGTCTATGGCCTATACAAAACATGTTAAATGCATTTTTCACACAAAATCATTCTCAGATAATGAGATTTCACCTCCTCAATTTCCCCTTTTCTGAGCTCCTTTCAGAATGAGCTGTTTTAGGGCTCTGCCACTTTTATGCAAATTAGCTTTATCTGGCCACGCCCCCAATAACCACTTCGTACGTGAAAACAAAACTTATAAGACACAATAAGTACTTACTTTTCTGTCATCTGCAGACTTGCCAACAACAGCAGGGACTGAATTTTTCTTCAGTCTTTCTGTAAATCCTGACGTGTTCTGCTGTGAGTTCAGTCGGTGGTGAAGTGATTCACGGAAACTAGTAATGTCTACGGCAATGTGACTGGAACGTTGCCCTCAAAATAAAATGAAGCCTTGAATCTCTGTTATCCGACAGCGGGAGAATGGGCATGGACACATGTGGGTCTTTGCAGCCAACAGAACATCTGCCTCTGAGGGCAGCCTTTGTAAAGCACCTGTAAGGTAAAACCAGCCGGCGAGACGTTCGAAAAGGGAATTTTGCATAATGGGTCCCCTTTAAGTAACCCCCAACAAACAGATCATCAGACCCAACAATGAGTCCAATCTGAGTCCATAGTTGAGTAGGCGACACTGAGTCAAAGACACAATAATAAGACAAAAGGGATGAATTCTAGACCTTCTCCAGATGTTTCCCTCAGATTCTGAATGTTTCTGTGGTTGAGATGAGACATGATGTCTGAAGGACCCTGAGTACGGGTGGGGCATACCAGGGGGAGTAAACTCCCACCCAGGCTACACCTGTCAGAACTCTGATCCAAATCCAGGTAGATCCCAGCTAACTGGTGAACCACCTTAAATTGTAATCGTCAGATTTTATTTTTGTACGACCAGAACCAAAACAACTCTTTGGTTTGGATCTCTGATTCTGTGTTTGAACCCAAACATCAACAACAAATCTTCTTTTTTCTTCTTTAGGGACAAATTCAGTGGATGAGCAAGGAGCCAGGGTGAGTTGATGGATTACACACACACACACACACACACACACACACCACGCACTCTTGTTTTGCTATATGTAGTGAGGACCATGTGTTGACTCCCATTGACTTCCATTCATTTTCAGTCATTTTCAACCCTTTCTATGCCCTAACCCTGACAATAACCCTAAACCTAACCATTACCAGTGCATGCCTAACCCTAACCTTAACCTAAACTCAATACACACCTTAGTCCTAAACCTAATCGTTAGCAAAATAGGTCGTGAGGACCAGCAAAATGTCCTCACTTTGGTACCAACGGTCCTCAATTTGATGGTGAAAATGGGAAAATGGTTCTCACTGTGATGCCAAGACAGGAACACACACACACACACACAGACTGATCGGTGGTTCTGTCCTCTTCACACCATCCAAGCAGGATGTTCTGGTCAAAGTCGTGTTTTCATGGCTGTAGAGGATCTACCTGAGCTGCTGCCGCTACTGTGAGTGAAAACTAGGCACGATGGATTTGCTTGTCGAACAGCTCTCTGCTGTACAGCCTGTATGCCGCAATGAAAGGTAGAGTAGAGTTGATGCATCAACAAGAGCTTTTACTGAGAGTCGGAAATTTTCACTAATTGGACAGCTTCAGCTTTCATTTTACTTCTTAATAAGAGTCAAACTTTGCTGTTTACCATGGACCTATAGTTGAGTGCTTTGCAAACGTTTTCAATCACTTTTTATGACTTTCCAAACAAAGACTTAAATGTATTTAGGCTTTTAAAAACAAAGATAAAGCAGCATATGTTGCTTTAATTTATTTATTTGTACAAAATAAAGGTGTGGCACACCTTTAGCGTGTAATTAGTAAGTAATTCTATTTCAGCAAAACCCCAGCTGTTCCATGAAAGCTCCAGAGGTTTTTTTTAGAGAACAGTAGGAGAAGCAAGTTATAAAACAATATCCCCCGCTTTGAACTCTGGAGCTGTAGAGACCCACAACTCAGGTGAGGGAATCTGTGTACAGAACAAGCTTAGCTTAGCTTTGCTTGCCACAAATCTGGTCCTTATGGGAGGGGGCTTCATTTTTCAGACAACAACCCTAAACATATGACGAGATTACAAAGAAATGGTATATGTCAAAAAATATTCATGAGTTTCAATGGCCCAGTCAAGGCTTAGACCATATTCCAAGTGAAAATCTGTTGCAAGGCTTAGAAACTGATGTTCATTCATTCCAATCAATCTGTCTAAGGGTTCTGTGATGTGTTTGCGTGTCTGACAGATGTGTGGTTGGACTCAGACTTGGGCTGATGTTCCTGTCAGGACCCCCCCTCCCCAGGGGCTCATTGTCCTGCTGCAGTTTACAGACACACTTGGCAGATAATTGAGAACACTGATGAAAGAAGCTGTGAATTTATCTGAGCCGTCGCTCCAGAATCAAAGAAACAGCCCAAATAAGTGTGTGGCTGGTTCCGATGCTGAACTGGTTCTAAAGTAAAATCAGAAATGATTCCTATTGTTTCATTTCCACCACAGAGAGCCAATTGGCATGGACCTTATGGTCCACCTTTGGTGTCCCTGCTGCAGCTCTCAGACAGGATTTGGTCCCAGAGGTGTCGGTCTGGGACCAGACACTTCAAAGGGCACACTTCTGTCTCATTAGGACCCTTTTATTGGGTCCAGATGGCCACACACGGCACACTTTGCTCACCCTGTCGTCTTCTTGGGGAGCATTTGCTGAGCGGGAGGCGTGTGCCGCTCGTCTCCGAGGTGTTTCACTGGGAACCTGAAAGGAAGCTTTTCACACGACCCAAGAATCCAGAACTGAGGTTTTTTCATTCAGCCTCCAGATTTAATCAGATTCCTAGAAATAAAGTAACAGGAATATTTTGATTTAATCTAAATTTTAGTTGTGATTCACAGAGAAACATGTTAATACACTAGTCATTGTAATCACATATTTTGTGCTTATTTATTTATTCTAAATAATTTTTTTTATAGTTTGAAATTAAAAGCAAAATATACTGTGAAAAATAAATGTTTTATTAGGCAGGCAGATTTTTATCATGATTGATTTAATTAAATCAAAAAATTAGCTGACTTTGCTTTATTAGAAAATTTTATGTTTAGTTTATTGCTATGCAGCTAAAATAAAATATTTTTTGTATTAATAATCTGAGGATACATCAGATATTTCCTTAGAGAAAGTCAAACCTGGACCGAACTATTGTACAGTAAACACAGATAGTGATGTCTAAACCTTTTATTTGTTACAAAAGCATAATAAAAGGCTGCATACAGACTGTTTGAAGCTACATTGTTTAGTTTTGAATAATTCAGCTAACTCTGTTACTTGACGTTTGAGATGTTTAACATCTGCTTCTTAATGAGATGTCCACAATCCTTCTTGGTTTTATTCTGTTTCAACAAAACCAAGAAACTACCCCCTGCTGAAGTCCAGTGATCATCTCAGACTGCTTCAGCATGAAGCCGTACAGAGTTAGCCCCGGTTCTGTGGTGCTGCCTTGTTACTGATCTTCATGTATTGCTGTGGTGCTTCTATGGAAGCACTGCTTTGCACAATAGGACACTAGAGTTTGTCCGACCAGAACCACACTGATCAGGACGATGGCGGCAGCACACAGTATGTGGTGAACTAGGAACTTTAATTAGACCGTTCATCATATATAATCATTAGTTTCACTGTCACATTGGAGGCCTTTAAAACATGGCAGGAGTTTTATAACAACAATAAAACCTTAGATTCATAAATCAGCTCCACGCTGGCCAGGTTTTATCAGGTGTGAATCATTTTTTCCAGGGTTATTTATTTGATCTATTTTTCTCAGTATGGGAGAGACTAACTGACCCGTTCAGGTAATATTATTAAAATAAGGATAAAAACGTGCATTTTATTTAGTTTCATGTAAACCTAAGGAGCAGTTTTCTTTCACAAAAACATCAAGTTGGCTTGCAGGTTTTTATTTGGTGGGAGATGGATTGAAACATCTCTGGGTTTCTCCCTAAACTCTCTCTGAGAGTTCCTGCTCGCTGCTATTTAATGACATTTTACTTCATGTTACAATTAAACTCAAAGCCGTTCTGTGCAAAGCATTTAAACTAGAAACGTGCCTTTAAACCCTCATTTGGTTTCAACGGGCCGTGTTGGTGTTGCAGGTGTAAGTCGGATGAGCTGTTTTTGTCCCATTTAGCCTGCTGGCATGATGATGATGATGATGATGATGATGATGATGCTGTGGTGTTATTCCCATGCAGAGTGAGTGCGACCCTCCTGCTGCTCTCCCTTGCTTCACACCTCGCTCTGCACCGACACATTGCTGCTCCCGTCTTCACCTCAGCACCACGTGTTCCTCTGATGATCATCATTACCATCAGGAGAACTTCTTGAAGTTTAAGCAGTAAAACATGAGAACCACATTGGTCCAAATGTGGAGCTGTTGACATGATCAGTTTAATGACTCGGCTTTATGATCAGCGCTGCAGAGGTTCTATTTCCTGCAGAACCACTGAGCTCAATGGACATTCCAATAAGTGGATCCTGCACAGGGTTAAAGATCACCTGTTGAACTCTTTATGTTTATATAAAAGGTTGCATGGTCATACATCGAATTTCTGCTATTTATTCAGCAGCCAGAGGTTCTCTGGTGAGAATGCATTTCTGCATCTCAACCACAAGGTGGAGCCCTTCACTGCAGCTCCAAAAGGTCATCCGCTCTGTCCTCCTGACCTTTTAAAGCTCTTTTTAAAATAGTTTTTTTTGTCACATTTTTCCAAAGTAGGCAGACAGGAAGTTGGGTGGAGAGAAGAAGAAGACATGAAACCTGGGTGTCTTGGGTCGGGACTTGAACCTGGACTGCCACGCGCCGCACTGCTCCCCTGATTTTTAAAGCACCATTAGCTCAGAATGCAGTAATGAACCGTTTTGTAGTTTCATTTTGTCCTGCTGGTTTTTCGCATTGCTGCTGGCTTAAATAAGGAGCTCCACCTCCTCCCTGTCTGTTTCATGTCAAAGCAGAGCTGCAATAAATGAACATGTAGATTTTTATGACATCATGCTAATAAACACGCAACAGAGATTTTCCTCTTATAAAGGAAAAGACCTGAAAATATTCTCCACTTTTTCAGCTAAAACATAAAATTCTTGTTTATTGCATTTAATCATCGCCGCTGTTTGTTCTCAACAGATGGTATTACTCTAGTTATTCAAATGGATGTCCAGGCAGATTTTATTTATTCTTCTGTTCTTTTTCCTGCAGATTCCAGATGAGTTCGACAAAGGTGAGTTGATTTAATTTAGATATTTTTCTGTGTTTTCAGAATCAGGACCAGCTCTATTTGACAGGTTTAACACGAGGAATTTTGCCCTCAATGAAGACATTTTAAATACAGTGTTGGTGTCAAAATGCATGAAATGGATCTGAAACTCTCACTGTCAAGCGTTCATCGAAGAAACCGCCTGGGGGAAGAAACTGTCTCTGTGGCGGCTGATCTCTGCTAACAGCGCTCTGTAGCGCCACCTGAAGGTTAAAGTCCAAACAGTTTGTGTGCAGGGTGTGTGGGGTCTGCAGAGATGTTAGCTGCCCTTCTCCAGACCCTAGTCCTGGATGGAGGGAAGGTCAGCCCTGATTATTCTCTCTGCAGACCTGATTGTCGCAGTCTGGACCTGTCCTGTTTGGTGGACAAACCAAACCACACTGAGATGGATTAAGACAGGACAGACTGAATGATGGCAGTGGAGAAGATGACCAGCAGCTCCTGTTTAAGGTTGGACTTCTACAGTATAGTCTCTGCTGGGCCTTCTTCTGAACAGTGTCTATGTGGGAGGATCACCTCAGGTTGGTTCCAGTAGTGGTCCACACTAGATACAGTGTTGTTGAGGATGATGGGGGGAGGTTCTCTGGAGGTCCACCATCATATCCACAGTCTTTAGTGGGTTAAGCTCCAGTTGTTCTGACCGCACCAGTGTACTAGCTGATCCACCTCCTGTCTGTATGCAGACTCATTGCCCTGGATCAGACCAATAACGCTGGTTTCATCTGCAAGCTTCAGGAGTTTCACAGACGGGTCCACTGAGGTTCAGTCATTGGTGTAGAGCAAGAAGAGGAGTGGGGAGAGAACACAGCCCTGGGGAGGCGCCGGTGCTGATGGTTCTTGTGGAGGAGAACATGCTTTGCAGTCTGTCCTTCCTGCTTTTAGTGATCTTGTTGCTTTGTTCAGTTGTTGTTGAAGAGTGTGTGAATCACTGTGTCCATCAAATACCTTCAAGCTGAAATGTTCTATCCAAAGATCGGCCCACAGCCCAAAACCACGACTCTTTATGGCCACAAATTCTGTGCTGTAAAATTGTCGGTTAGCTTTGTAATTAGCTTCAGCTTTTCTGAGTTGGGGAAGCTCTGACATCACTTTGGTACAATCGACCTTCTGGTGGAACGGTGTAATGTTTTTATGTTGCTTGTTGAGTGATGGCTTCTTCCTCTCTGAGTGGCCTCTCAGCCCCTGATGGTCTAGGACTTGTTTCACTGTGGATAAAGACCCTCTACCGAGCTTTAGCAGTATCTTCACGAGGTCTCTAGTTTCTGTTCTGGGGTCCGTTGGCTCCTTAATTAACTGGCCTAAAACAGGAAGTTTGTCTGATTTAATGCCACACAGTGAGGGTAAAGGTGATGGATTTTATTTTTATGTGATTGAACCACAGTAAACAAGAAATAGCTCATACTTATGTCGGCTGAACAGAACCAAGCTTTGTTCTGCTGGAAAACCCAATCTGAATGATGTCTTAGTTTCTGTGGAAATGTTTGAACAGACTGTGTGTGTGATGAGTCCACTTTGTGTGTGTGTGTTTGTTTGTTTGCTTCGGTGATGGGTCACTTCAGAATCTGGGCGGCGCTCATAACTTCTTCCCTCCTATTGTACCAGCCTTCGGCCCATATGGCCGCATCCCATCATTCATCCTCCCAAAGCGATCCAGAACCCGCTGACTTGACAAACTTCCAGATGAAGGAAATGGACCAAAACATGCTGAAAGACGTCTCTATAACGTTTACAGTGCTGAGCAAAAGTTTTCATACACCTTAAAGAATGATGAAGTGGAAGGAAAATAAATTTTAACAAAATAAGCCTGAAAAGTGTGGTGTACATTTATTTTTAACCCCTCTGAGTCAGAACTCTGTAGAACCATCTTTGTGTGCAGGTCCATCTGCAGGTCTTGGGGTTTGTGTCCACCAGCTTTGAACATCTACTGACTGTTTTACCCGTTCTTGTTTGCTAAATAGCTAAAGCACCAGTAAGATTAGATGGAGAGTGTTGCATTTAGGTCTGGACTTTGACTAGGCCATTCTAACATTTGAGCTAAACCATCTTATTGTATCTGGCTGTATGTTTAGGGTGGTTGTCCTGTTGGACTCTGGCCGCATTATTAAGTGATTTCTGGAGGCATCAAGATGAACTGAAAGGTTCATTCATATGTTTGTCCAAGAGGTAAACTCAGTTCCTCCTCGTGTCCAGCCTTCGTCTATCTGTCCCATTAAAATCCCAGAGGTCCACTTCCTCCTCCTCCTCCTCCTCCGTTTGTAGAGCCGTCTGTAACTCCACCTCCTCCACTCCTAGCTCTCCATCTGTCTCCTGCTCTGTAAAAATGTCTGGAGAACTGCAGGAATCACAGCCTGGTTTTATGAATGGAGGTGCAGATGGGCGGATTGATTGATGAACAGAACGCCTCCGTCAGAACTGGACCTCAGGGACTTGGTTGCATTGATTGTTTATATCAGCAGGTGATTGGAAGTTAACAGTGCAGTTGTATCGCACCAGATCGACCCGGTCGGTCTGAAGCTGCCAGATGTCCGTCCCATCCGGTCAGAATGGTTTATGGCAGCAGTTGGATCAAACTAAAGATTCAGGATTTAAACCGGTTTCCAGCTGCGATGTCTGCAAACTGGAAGTAAACCAGCAACTCCTGCTGGAGGGAAGCAGAAACCGTCTTGTTTGAATATGTAAAAATCGCGCTTAGGCGTGTGCATGGTTGTCTCTGTGTAGACCTGCGATGGACTCGTGACCTGACCAGGGTGTACCCTGCCTTTCGCCCGTAGACTGCTGGAGATTCATAGGCATTCATAGCAACCAGAAATGGGACCCCACTTCCTGCTTCTCACATGTTCATCAGCGGGATGGAGAAGGGGTGATTAAAGGAGGTGAAGGTGTTTTACATGGTTCTGTTCCTTCCATCTTTTTCCTCTTTTTATCCAGTTTTCCTTGGTTTTAATCCTCCTTTCATCAGTTAGAGTCCCCTGTTTTCCTCTCTCTTTGCTCCTTTACTACGTCAGATCTTTCTTCTCTGCTTCCTCTTCACCTTTGCCTCCATTTGGTTGTTTCCTGATTTTTATGAGGCATTTCCAGTCTTAGTTTTTCCCCTCCTTCATATTGTTCCTGGTGTTCCTCTGCCCTGTTCTTGTTCATTGTTCCTCTTTACGACCTGACCTGGCTCGTCTCTTCGGGTATTTTCCATCATGTGTTTATTCCCTCCGTTAATCCCTCCATTCCAGCACATTGCTTTTATCTGCAAACTGTCCGTCCATCCGTCCATCTGGTGTAACACCAGCCTTCCTTCGCAGCGCGTCGGAGACGGGGCTCTCTGTTGCTTCTACACCATGAATCTGGAGGTGTTTAATCATGTTGGTTGAGCTATCTCCTTATCATGATCTCATCTCGTTGCTCTGAGCCAACGGGTCATTTCTTTCATTAAAGATTGATCGCCGTTGCACGCACACTTCCTCCGGATTCTTCTTCATTGGTATTTAGCTTATTCTTCGCTCAGCAGACTAGGCATCAAAACTAGGAATCGAAATGTAAAAATTTGAAGGATTTCGAGAAAATCAGAATGTTAGTCCTGGTTCCACTAAAATTCCCCATAATAATGCCTTTATGGCAGGCCCTTTTAACATTTATTGCATTGCTTTAATCATTATTGGGGAATTTTGTTTCACCCTTCTCTTCTGCTACTTATATGGATGTGCACAGCATCAGCGCACGCTCACACACGTGTGGACAGCGTGTCATCACAGCAGGGAGATGGCAGATGGCCATGCTTCCGCTTCAGCGTACTGCAGTGAACTCTGGGGGATTGAGTCCCTCGGGAGCAGAGCTCACAGTTCCTCTCTGTGGACGTGTGTGTTTAGAGACGGAGGATAGAGAGACCTAGCGTGTGTTTTTCTTCCTACTGGGCTCCCATTTGCATTAATGAGCCGAGGGCCTCATGGGAAATGTAGTTTTTATTGTCAACATTAGTCTGCAGCTGGATGTGTTATTGGCTCGGGTCTCATCGCTGAATCATTGACTGGTCTTTAATCGCTGCACTGATCCATCTGAGATCCTCCAGGTTCTGCTCCAGTCCCGGTAGAAGGTTACCAACATTTGTTAGAAGAACCTGATCCAAGTTATCTCCTCGTGTTATGAAGACCAGAAACACAATGTGCTTCATTAAGTCCAAATAACTGATCAGATGATGACTTCTTGTTCTGATGCAGACCTGAGTGTTATGATTCACAATTGTAAAATAGAACCGGCCCGGTTGTTCTGAGGGATTTAAAGGAGACAAAAACCATTGTAATTAAATCAAACCTTTTATTCGTGTTCCTCGTAAGAAGGAAACTGGAAAGAAATGATCAAATCTGAGGCCATCAGCTCGTCCTCCTGGAGTTGCTCAGATGTGATCAGCTGGTGGAGATGATGCTGCCGTCTCCTCTGGGAGTCGTTGGTTTTAGGAGCGTCGCCTCTGCAGCTGGGTCCTGATACAGGAGATCTTACTTCTCTACTGACCTCTCCTCATGGTGCTTTTATCATTTTTACTGCTCATCCATTCACAGCTTCCCTGAGATACATCTTCCAACTTTCAGGGGTGTCCTTAAACTCATCTTCAAAGTTCCAAAAACATTGCAAACCTGTGAGGACATCAGAGCTCAGACTGGTGTTCCTAACACCGCTCCAAAACCTGAGCAAGACAAGAGGAGGCCGATTAGTGAAGGGCTCCTTTAGGTCACCTTCTAGTCAGAAGGTGACTGCAGAAGTCCAGTCAGGACATGATTTCAGCCTCCAACATCCAACTTCTTTAATGTCTTTCCAGCAAATTAATAACAATAGAGATCATGAGAGGATACTGAAGGTAATGAAATAGTGACGCTCCAGGCAGCTAATACGGTCAAATACTGAAGAATCAAGAGTTTCAAACCTGGCAAAGGTGGAGATGCTGTGATGCAGGACTGAGAATCATCATGTCATCTCCTCCTTCCCTGTTGCTGTCCAGCCTGCTGCATCGGGTCCGTTTCTGCTTCACGTTCATTTCAGTTTCCATCAATAATGATTCAAAATCCTGGGAAAACCATCAGAAATCTGCTGCATCTGTAGAAAACAATTATTATATAAATACGATTTTATTTTTCTTCTTTTTGTGAAAGTTTTTATGTGGGAACATGAGGAGATGAAGAAACCTTGTGATAATGTTATCAGTTATGGACCCGTTCATCCGGGTCCTGATCCCACTGATCAGACGATCAGGAGTTTAAATGTAAGGTCAAAGGTGGTTTCCAGGATTTACCTGTAATTTCTGCTTCTCTTACCTTTTGAAAAACCATGAAGAAACAGAACCGTCAAGCTGCTGTTGAAGGTTGTTTTAGCAGAACATGTTTGAGATGTTTTTAATGGACTAGAATGTTCTGTTTCTAATGATGGAGCACTGTCTCCTCCTCTGTTTCAGATCCTCCGGTCATCCAGCAGTTAAAAAGAACCTACAAATACTTCAAGGACTACAGACAGGTGAGGAGAACCTTCATGAGCTCAGACGCAGCCGAGCCGCTGCTTTGACCCGAATCATACATGGAACAGAAAGCAGCAGAAACACCTGGCCATCAGACAACTGGATCAGAGGTCCAGTTGGTCTGTTTATTAACCAGCTGCTGCTGAACAAAATAAAACAAACAGCAGTAGATTGTAGTTCTGACCCAATCATTACCGGGACGGACCCGGCCACACCCTTAAAGAAATGCTTTGATCAAACAGCTGCGATCCGACGTCCTGGTAGAATTTCCCATATTTCCATCCTTTAGCTAAAGCCACAGCTAGCAGAGTGGCTTCAGGTAGAAAGTACCAGTCAGGAGAAGAGTCCAGAAGGTTCTTCTGCTGCAGTATTCACCATGGCTCAATAACTGGAGAAGATATGGAACAACGGTGACGTTATCACAACTGGACTTTCTTTTTAATGAAACTGAAAGAAAACCAGGCTGAACAGGCTTCAGGAACCAGCACCGGTTGTGATCTCCTGTCTTCTCCGTCAGTCTGAAATAAGCAGTAAACGTCAGAACACTGAACCCCCAAAATACCACTGAGCTGAGTCGGCTAAAAACGGTGGAGGTAGCAGGACCAGTGGGCAAGGTCTGAAGAACAATGTTGGTGCAGCAGAGAACATCTGCAGGTTTTAAACTGAAATCAGCTGAGGAACGCATGTGATGTTCAGATGGATCAGAACTTTCCATCAGTGGAGTTTCCTCAGCAGATGTTGTGCTTTCCCTGAGTTAACAGCAGAAACCGTTGCGGGTTTAAGATCAGGAAGAAGTTCAGGAACATCAGATTAAAGATTTTTTATCTTTCTGGTCTCAGATGATCATCGAGCCAACGAGCCCGAAACTGCTGCCCGACCCGCTGAAGGAGCCGTACTACCAGCCACCCTACACGCTGGTTCTGGAGCTGACTGACGTCCTGCTGCACCCGGAGTGGTCGGTACGTTTCCTCGCGGTTTCTTCTCCACATGTTCAAACCTGACCTTTTATAACAGCAGCGGTCAGGTGGATCATGACGATCAGGTTTTCTCCTCCCAGGTTTGTCCTGTAATCTGTAAAAGTGATGTGACCCACAGTTCTGCTGCGTTTTGAACGATCCAGACCATTTTCAGAGTTGATGTAACTGACCCATGAACGACCTGGGTCCAGTCACCAGCTGGTGCTCCTGTTTTGGACCCATGGGCTGAATTAGAGTTTTTTTTCTGTTGGTATTCTACTACACAGAATGCAGCTTAATTATATTTGAAGCTTATTTCCATTTATTTTGGTTCTGGTCCCATTTGGACCAGCTGACCCTTTGAAATATGACACATGATGACCTTTGATTAACCCGGAGTGTTGGAGAGACCTGCTGAATGTAGGTTAATGGTTTCACAGGACAGGTGGAGGGTGTGTGTCCCTGCACCTGTCTCTGGTTGGTCCATTTACCTGACAGGTGTCCAGCAGGTGAAGCTCCACACCTGCTGCAGCAAACAAAGACACACTCCCACCTTATGGTGTCAGACAACACACGCACACACACACGCAAGCACACACACACACACACAGTTTTCAGGTAAGAGAATAGAAACAACCTGTACTGGGAATTCAGGTGTACCAGCAGCAAAGTGAGAGTTGGGTTGAAGCACCAGGACTGTTGGGTCAGAATTATTCTGTGGATGTTCTCCCCCTGTTCTTCAGGGTAATGAGGGATTTTTCTGGATGAACCTGCAGGGAAACAGATGATCAGATAACTCCAGGGTTATCAGATCATCTGACCTCAGGTTAGAAGAGTGTGGATTTTTACCAGCTTCAGGTCCAGAGAAGAACGTAAAAATGAGCTGGAGTATTCCCAGTTCCTGTTGTCTACATGGTGAATGTGTGGCTGTATTAAAATGAGTTGATCCCAGTCAGCATTTACCAGCCTCTGAACTCCTCCAGGTTCTGTTCTGAACCCGTTTCCATTGGGGACCTCTAACCTGTTTGTTCTGCTCTGTGTGCCCAGCTGTCCACTGGGTGGCGCTTTAAGAAACGACCAGGCATCGACTACCTGTTCCAGCAGCTGGCGCCGCTCTACGAGATCGTCATCTTCACGGCTGAGACGGGCATGGTGAGAAACACCATCACATCTGGTCAGATGTTTTAGGGCCAGGAGCTCCGTGAGGACACATTTAGGTTCAGTCAGATCCAGGAAGGTTTCCAGGAGGACAGATGTCATGTCTCTTATCTTCCATACCAGAATAATCTTAAACCTGTAATTGATGCTGGCCTAATTATTATTAATTATCTCCATGTCCTCCATGGAAGTTTAGGAGATGTTTCCAGCAGCGCTGGACCACCTTCTTCCAGATAAATCATTTCGGTTTGTTGCTTTTCTGAAAAACCAGACGGCTGTTTGTAAAATTGCCCATTTTTATTTTCTTCCTGCTGTTTGAGCAGACGGCGTATCCTCTTATCGACAGCATCGACCCCCAAGGCTTCGTCATGTACCGTCTCTTCAGAGATGCGACGCGCTACATGGAGGGCCACCATGTGAAGGTACGGCTCTGGTCACAGTTGAGCTTTTATTAAATATAAACTGAAGCTGCAAACTCAGCTTCTGCTCTGGGTTTGTTGGTTCTGACTGAACGAACAGCGGCAGATTTTCATTGGGGGAGCAGGAGGAGGGGGTGGATGGTCCCGCTCCATCTGTCTCCACCTCAGAGGAACCAGCTGGGCTGACAGAGAAACTGTGAGGCTCTTTAAGCTCAATGAATGTCAGGAGAATAAAGTTGTTTACTTCATGAGGCAATTAGAGGTCAACAGCGCCCCCCTGAGATTATTGGGGGAAGAAATTAGCCCTGTCTGCTCCTCGCTGTGCTGGTTTTAAAACATCTTCAGACTGATTCCGACCCGTTTCTGTCTCTGTCAGGACGTGTCGTGCCTGAACCGGGACACCAGTAAGGTGATCGTGGTGGACTGCAAGCGGGAGGCGTTCCAGCTGCAGCCCTTCAACGGCATGGCTCTGAGGAAGTGGGACGGGAACTCTGACGACCGGACACTCTATGACCTCGCCAACTTCCTGAAGAGTAAGAGTCGGACTGAGGCGTTCCGTTCACGTTCCGACCAGAACATTGAGATCCAGATAATCCTGGAAGACGGCTGTTTAAACACTGAGATCTGGAGAATCTTCCTAAACATCAATTATAACAATAACATAACTTGGATAAAATGAAAGAATGTCCTGACCAATTAAATGACAAACTGTAAAACATATAAAGTTCGATTAAGATCAAGTTCGACATCCTTGAATCCTAAATATGTTTAAACCAAACAAACCAACTGGATAAATAAATTCTCAAAGTTTAGGGTCAAGATGATTATCAGGAACCATCTCAAAATTCTGATGAACGCAAAATATTTCCCCAACTAACTGACAGGCAGATCCGATCAGGCAGAATATTTTTTAAGTTTTTAATTTATTTCATTTAAACACTTAAAATCTAAAGAATCTGCAGAGCTGTAAATAATGAGTGATAAAAATGACCTGAACAAACATCTGATGGAAAAATAAATTCAATATGGCTTCAAACCTCCGAATATTTTAAAATTAAAAAAGATTGAGATTATTATAGAACCCAGTTAGCACGGGTCGGACCCACATGAAAACTTCATATTAAGATCCGTTAAAACTGAAGAAACTTAAAGCAACGATCAGTTTTACTGAAGCTGAGTTCAGAAACTAGATTAAAACATGAAGACAAAGAAGCTCTGACCCTGCAGGAAGGACTTTTTTAACATGACACAGTTCTCACCAGGAACCCAGTCAGAACCGAACACAATGGATCAACATTTTACGTGTTCGGCTCACATTTATTTCAGTTTAATAAATTTCCGCCTTCTTTTGTTTCTGTTCCCTTGTTTTAAACATCAGGATATTAAAACTGATCCAATCTTTACCAGGTTCTGGACCAGGTTCTGGACCAGGTTCTTAACTCTGTTACTGCTGTTTCTATAGGATTACAGAGGGAAAGTATCAGCCAGCAGCTGCTGATCAGATGCAAACATTACCTGCTCATCAGGGTGAGGAGAACCTTTCTCAGGTCAGTTTGCTGACCTGTAGCATGAAGGTGTGTGTTGACACAATGCCTGGATGGAAAGATATCAGCAATGACCTTAGACAAGCAACTGCTGCTGTCCATCAACCTGGGAAGGGTTAGAAGGTCATCTTCAAAGCATCTGAAGTCCATCATTCTGCATAGAGAAAGATTATTTCCAGTTGAAAAACATCTCAGGCAGCTGTCGCTCTTCCCAGGAGTGGATGTCTCAGCAGATTCAGTCCCATATCAGAGCGTGAAGCTCAGAGAAATGACTCCAAGGGCCTCTGTTAGCAGGTTAAAGGTCATGACAGGACAGTTAGAAAAACAGTGAAGTATTATGGCTGCTTGGAAGGGTTGAAGGAGAAAACCTCTTCTCTCTAAAAACAAGATGGCCGCAGGACTTAGGGTAGCAAAGCTGCATCTGGATGAAGGAGAAGAGTTCTGGGACAATGTCCTTTGGACTGACCATAATGCACAGCTCCATGTTTGGAGATTACCAAACAGCAAATAAGCATGGTGATGATGTGGGTTTGTGTTGCAGCCACAGGACCTGGGCTCCTTGTGGTCCCTGAGTGGACCAGGACCTCCTCTGCATATCAAAATATTCTGGACTCAAAGTCTAGGCTGTCTTTTAGGGTTGGATTAGGTTTTTCCGAGACCAGATCATTGTTCATGTCCTTTTACCTAAAAACAACTGCTAGAGGGTGTACTTTCTTTTTTCCATGAGTGAAACCATCAGGAAGAAGTCTTTCCTGTCTGCTGTTATGTAATTCCTGCCTCTCCTCTCCGTCAGCCATCGCTCTGAGCGGCGTGGACGATGTTCGGAGCGTTCTGGAGAACTACGCTCTGGAGGACGATCCCATTGAGGCCTTCAAACGCCGGCAGGCTCAGCTGGCCCTGGTAGGAATCAGATGCACCTGTGTGCTTTGGTTCTGGGTGTTCTGGGTTCTGTTCTGACTTCATGTCTCTGTCTCCCACCATGCAGGAGGAGGAGCAACGTCTGGCTGAACTCTCCCAGCAGAAGAAACAGGGACTCTCTCTAGGCTCCATCACATCGCGATTCTGGCGCTCCAAACAGCAGTGAGGGCCACACAGAGCCCCACCCACCCACACTGTTCCACCAATCACAGCCCTGCATGAGGTGAGGGGCGGGGCCTGTGTACTGTAGCTGAGCAGCGTCCGCCATCACGAGTCAGAGGGCGGGTTCTGGACACAGAGCGAGGGCATGAACATTGGTCGGCTCTGGACCAATCAGAGAGAGCGGGGCATTGAAGCCTCTCCCTTGGTCATCTTGGTGGGTGTCACCTGACCGTTTTGTAAGCTGCTGATTGGTTTAAATACACTGAGAATCCGGTTAGTTTGGACCTTGTTGTTGGTGGGCAGAGGGTGATCCAGGACCAGCGCTGCTATCGCCTCTCCTGCTCTGGTTCCCTCATCCGCTCACAGGACCGGACCTGACATCAGTTTATTTCCTCTTCCTGCAGGGGGCGCCGCTCACAGAA
Source organism: Crenichthys baileyi (assembly GCA_036173005.1). Classification (NCBI taxonomy): domain Eukaryota; kingdom Metazoa; phylum Chordata; class Actinopteri; order Cyprinodontiformes; family Goodeidae; genus Crenichthys; species Crenichthys baileyi. The sequence goes on along the minus strand of JAHHUM010000719.1, from coordinate 119,273 downwards.
CCAGAACCCTTGGTAACTCTGAAAATAAAAGAAATCATTGATGTTTAGATGAGTGTGTGAGAACATTCTGCAGCGGTTCTGATGAACGTTGGACTGAAGACTGGAGAAACTGCAAACATCTGGGAGCAGGAGGAGCTTGTCGTCTGTTACTGATGAGCCTTATGATGTCGTCTTGTTTTATATTCATCTCCTCCTGCAGATAAACTCACATAAACCTCTACCAGCACCAAGCAAACCTGTCCTTTGATTTTTGACCAGCAGGAGAAACTTCTGCAGCTGTGAGAAAAGAGGAGTAGTTCAGTCAGAGGAAACCTTCCAGAAGGTATCTACAGCTGCAAAATCAGGCAAACTTTCCTTTATTTCAGCCCGTTCAGAAAGTTCAATGATGGTTCTGGTTTACAATTAAATGAAACCTGAAATTCAGCTTGGCAGAAAATTAAAATATAACTACTCAGACCCATAAAAATAAATACAGAAATGTTATGTGATGATCATTGATTGGCTCACAGAATCATCAACTTTCATCTGAAACGAGGACTTGGACCACTAAGCAACAGTTCAGGGCTTTTTCACCTTAGCCCAGGTAAGAATCTTCTGATGTTGTCTCTGGTTCAGGAGTGGCTTGACACGAGGACTGTGACAGCTGTATCCATGTACTGGTTCTGTCTGTGTGGGGTGGCTCTTCATGTTGCGACTCCAGCTGCTGTCCTCACCTTGTGAATCTATTCCAATCTCTTGAATGGGGTTCCTTGAAAGGACTCTCAGGGCTGCCGTCATCCCTGTTGCTGGTGCACTTTTTTCATCCACTCAATTTTCCACGAAAATGCTTGGTTACAGCACTCTGTGAACAACCAGCTTCTTTTGCAATGACCATTTGTGACTTCCCCTCCATCTGTCCAGACAGCTCTCTTCTCCATGATTGTGTTGACCAGAGCATGAACATACCAGAACATTTCTGTTTTAGCATCCTTTTTGTTGGTCTGATATAGCAGTCTGAACAATATTTTGATATGAAATAAATTAGATTTTCAGTAATATTGTAATTTATTGAGTTGTATCAGATCCGACTCTGTTCCTCCCTCAAGGTGACATCCGTCCTCAGCAGTGAGACAGGTCCTCTTGTCTTCATGCGGAAATCTCTGCCTCGGTCTCAATAAACAAACCAAAACATGTTTTTGGGCCAAAAAACCTTCCCTCGTGTGCTTCAAACTTCTCTCTGGGTTTGATTTCTTCCATGTTCTGCAGTAAAAACCTCAGCAGGAGGCTTTTTATTTGAAGTGTTTCCACTAACTTAAAAAATAACTTTAAAGCTGTTTTAGCTGCTGTTTTTCTTTCACCGTTTATTGGCTGTAAATCTCAGCAGTTCCTCCTTGAAGGCCTCATCTCAGCATTTAGAAACCTTCTACGCCTGTTTCTATGATTTATCGTCATCGTGGTGGACTTTATATGAACATTTCTGCTTTGATCAGAAACTAAAGTGAACACAAGCGGGTTGGTGTTTTGTTAAACTGCATCTGCAGCCAAACATCTGGATTTAAAGCTGAAGTCCTGCTGAGCTTCAGACCAGGAGACCTGTTTCTGTTTTCTTCTCTGCTAACTACACGCCAGATTTACAGTCCCTTGAAGGTGTCGAGACGCCGCTGAAACTCTTAGGGTCCCATCGGACTAAAGGTGAGTCTTCTGTCAGCTCCATCACCTCCAACACCTGAAGCTGGGATTACTTTGGAGAACATTTGTCCAGTTTAGAGTTCCACTCACAGGCTTTACTAAGCAGAGAAGAAGTCTGATGTTAACTTCAGAGGAGGAGACTGCTTCTCTGGGCTCAGAGGCTTCTTGGATGGACCATCACACAGTGAGAACATGGATTTAATGGATCAGTTCTCCAGGTGTTTGTTGAAAACGGACCATTCAGCCTGCAGCCAGGCTCCGTGATGGTAGGAGGTTGTATCATGGTATGGGCTTGAATCACTTCTATGAGGTCCAGAAAAGTCCAGCAGAGATTCTAGAGCAACGTCTGCTGCCTTCAGGACCACATCTTCTCACCAAGACGATGGAAAACCACAACCCAAAGGCCTGGCTGAGGAAGAGGAGGGTACAGCTGCTGGACTGGGTCTTTTACCAAAGTATTTCATAGTTACAACTGGACCAAAGAACACCTGGAACGCTGGATGGGAAACAGAAAGTGAAGATTAGAAAGAGGGAAAGACTGCAGTAAAAAACACAGAAGGAGATAAATATTGAATGAAATGAGACCGAATGATAACATGGTTTCCTTTTTAAACATGCTGCATGTTTTTGGGACATGGAAACACTTTTGGAAATGTCTTCTCCAACTTTCCATGTCAGGCGACATGGTATCCATCGTTTTCATCTCCAGCTTTTTGGATCTGCGTTTAATTTACGGTTGATTTGACTTAAATTTAGACATTTTTATGGATGTCAAACTGTTTCTGTTATCAGGTTTAGTTACAGTAAGAACATATTTATGACATTAAGCTGTGCAACTGCAGAATATTTATTCAATAAATCCTAAATAAATGAGATTCTTTTATTTTCATCGGTACATTTAAAGTTAGGTTTTACTATTTTGCTTTAACTGTTTTTTTAAAGTTATCGATGATAACATAAAAACTACTGGACCAGATGTTCTGAGACTTGACGTTCTGATGGAGCTGTAAAGGATTGGTCAGGTGCTGGTCAGAACCCGAATGAAAAAGCTGCCAAAGTCCAAAGGAAACCAAAACTTTGGAGAGCTGTTGATCCATATTAGAGGAACATCTGGATTACTGAAGAATTATTTAGCAGAACTTTCTGCTGTTTCCCCATTTTAAATGCAAACAATGCTGGTGTTGTTGGATTTTTGGCTCCAACAGAGCCTCCCTTTTAATGAAGGTTTTAATATTTGCTTTTTAGTGGTTCTTGGCAGGATTTGGATCGACTGTTTTATAACAAAGCTGCTGTAGATATGAAGGAAAGTGATCGTTAATCTTTCTCATATGGTCTGGGCCTTTTTTTTTTTTTGAATAAATACTTCTATCTGCTGATTGGACCTGCTGATTTAGGTTGAAATGGACCTGGAGGTTTCCTTGGTGTTTATTTTGGGCCAAAACTGGACATGATTTGAGGTTCTGTCTGAAAAATGAGGAAAATTAAAGGAACTTTTATTAAAATGTAATCTACACTGTAAAACTGTGTGAGGCTGGAAAACAAAGAGGATATTTTCCTCTGAAACAGAACCCATCCTGGTTTCCTGTGTCACTGCAGTCGGACCAGGACGACAGTTAAAGCAAACGGGTTGCAGGTTTCCCAACACAGAGCAGATTAGGAGAATTCCTGCTGGGACTTTAGGAGCTTTAAGGTATTTACTGGTTGGAGGCAGATGGTCTAAAGTTCCCAGGATAGGTCCAATACCTCGAAGTAAAACAGCAGAACTCTGAATAACTGTTGGACCTGTAGGGGTCAGTTGATCCCTTTAAATTGTTTATCTGAGCTGGTTCTGTGAACCTTCTGGAAGCCTCAGGTATTCTGGGTGTAGAACCTGAATTCTTCTAGTTTCTATGCTGTTGTCAGTAAACTAAATTAGATTGAAAAGTTTTTTTATTTAATTCAACATGTTAAATTTATTCATGTTCACTAGCATTTATCTCTGTTAATTTTCATGGTTATAGCTTACAGCCAATGAAAACCCAAAGTTTAGTTTCACACAAAATAAGTCCAATAAAAAATATTTTTAATACAGAACCGCTAGGTTCTGGTCTACACAGTCATGATGAAAACTACTGACCCAACACAAGGAGCCACAAAAGGACATCGCTAAAGAAGCTGAATGTTCAGAGTTCAGTATCCAAACATATTGATAGAAAACTTAGTGGAAGGAAGAAAAAAAAGGTGCGCGACCAACAAGTATAATCAGCACTTTGAGAGGATTTTGAAGCAAAGTCCATTCAAGTTATGAGGAATCCCCAAAAACCTTCAGCTGATCCTGAATGCTGCAGTTCTGATGGATGTCCTCAGGACGTTCACACTGAGCCCGGTTCTGTTGGAGGTTTCTTGTTCAGAGGGAATTGTTCTTTTTCTAATGTCACCACGTGCTTGCTAAGGAGGAGGAGTTGCTGCAAAGTCAAAGAATCAATTAAACCAGCCGGGCTTCCCCAGACAGATAACCTTCCAGCTGGCTTTATTTGGTCAACTGGATCTCAGTCTGTCTTTATGGAACGAGCAGGACCAGACAGGATTCTGTTTTTACTTGCATATGAATTGGATCAGTTTGTCTTGAGTTATTAAACTGAATTATAGGCAGATGCCTCAGCTGATTGATCAGGTTTCCCCTAATGATGAAGTTTCCACTTCAGTTCATCATATTCCACATGTTCCTCTGGGTCCAGATGAGACGGAACCCAAGGTTACGCCGACCGGCAGCCCAGAACATGGCAGCTGCAGGAAGGAACAGCTTGGATCAGCTGCTTTTTCTGTTTTATTCCAGTTAAAATAAACTAAAGGGCATTAATTTTATTCGATGAATTCATCAGAAACATTAGGGATAGTTTTGTCTTGTCCAGCATACAGATAAAACATGACTTCTGTTAATAATTCTTTACAGTAAGTGTTTTTTTGTTTGTTTTAATGTAACAAACTGCTGGAAATTTGACAGAAATACAGATTCTAAAGTCTGGATAAGAAGGACATGTTGAAACAGAAACTAAGCAGGAAAACTGAATGATTCAGGAAAACCAGACAGAAACAGATGTTCTGGGTAAGAAGGGCTGACTTTTGGGGTTTTTAAAGTAATAAATCTCTGTCATTTAAATTTAAATCAATTTAAGTCCGTTTCTTTCTAAACTGACTATTCCCTACAAACAGCTCTGATTTATATAGAAAATAATCAGATGAACCAAACTGAAATTCAACTGCAAACATTTGATTCCATCTTAATTATATTTCAATGAGGTCAAATTCATTTCTAATGCCAATCTTTAATTTTCAAGACAAATGTATAATGTTTCCAGCATTTTCTTTAATGTTTATAATTGTTTATTTTAAGACACCTCTTTATTTTAGCTCCACACTGAGGATGAGGCCATAAATCGCCATATTTTCCATTACATTTATTCTAGTTCTGCACTTAGAGCACATTAGGACAGAAGTTCCCTGCTGGCATTCGCCTGACATTAAACATTTAAATGTTGAAATAATGTCAGTTTAAGAAAAAAACATAAATTCAACCACAAAACAATGTTGAACACCAAACAGTTGAATTGGTGTTAACTCACCATGGATTCAGCATTGAAATATCAACAGTTTTTGAGCTGTATGTCTAATCAACATTACTTTTACAAACATGACTTTTAAAAATGTTGCTGAAATATGTCAGTTGAAAAATAACATTGTTCCAACATCCAGACATGATTAAAGATGATGTAGAAATGACGTTGCTATTTCAACATTGATTTGCAAAATCAAGACAAAATTCAACGGTTATCCAACTCAACTACCTGTTGTTGATTCAACAGTGACTCAATGTTAAAATGCCAGATGGGTTCTGGTTCTGAAGGCACAGTTAACTGTAACACATCCAGTCAGTGTTGGGGGGTGAAGGTTTTCCTCTGAAAGCTCAGAATGACGCGGTGTGGGAGCTGCTGCTGCTGCAGGGAAACAAGCGGTGGGAGTCAGGAAGGCCCAAACGTTCCCATGTTCACACCTCAAGGTCCCCCTCCTCCCGCAAACAGCTGCAGCCGCGCACAATCTGCGCCAAACAAAAGCCGCAATTTAACATGAAACGGAGGACTGCGCGCGCCGCCGCGGGGATCAGTCAAGGCACGTGGTCGCGTGTCGGACGAAGAGGAGGAGGAAGGAGGCTCGTGCGGCTTTTTGTCACCTGACAGACGGTCAGCGGGTGGGTGTGAGCCCCGCTGCTCCTCCTCAGGCTCAGTGTGAAGCGCATCATTAACATGAATTTAGCTCCACTCCCACGCTGAAGGAGGGGAGAGAACCGGGAGAGGAGCGTCCACGTTGCTTACCTCGTTACAACTTCAACAGATCAGAACCGTCCTGACCCAAACAACACGTGTGTGTCTGAGATGGATGGAGACTGGACTGGCCACGGTTGGGTTGACTGAACACAACCCATGTCAAAAAATCCAGTTGGGCACCTACAGGTCCTAACCTATAGGTATTAACTGGACCTTGGAAGGTTCTAGGATAATCACTTTCATTTGACATAATCCTTCATTTCTTTATACCATCCATACAAGCAGCCAGACCTCCCTGTGTTCCTATGAAGCAGAAGTTATCAGTAGTTTCTTCTTTGGCCCTTGGCTTCTTTTTCACTTCGTCTTATTCCAGTCGGGTCTTAGCAAATGTGGGCAGGGTGTTCAGAAATGCAGATGAAACGTGACGAAAGAGAGACTCTTCATCCTTCAGCAGATCATCTACTGCATATGTTTTCATTTTGCTGTCTGTTATCTTTGGGATGATAAAGGCCTTTTTCTGTCTAAGTGATTCATATATCAGAGTTACAACAAAAAAGACCAAGTACAGGACTGAAGTTAGGTGAAAACTCTGTTAAAGTCCAAAGAAAAACTCTCAAAGACCTCCAGAACTGCTCATCTGGATCAGTTTAGAATATTAAGGGAAGCATGCATCACAGGTTGGAAAAAACAAAGAAAGAAGAACTGGTTCTCTAGCTGACAGTTACATACGGACCCATATGGTTAGAAATGGACTGAAAAAAGTTACCTTAGATGTGACCCTGGGCTCCCTGAAACATGGTGGTGGCAGCATCATACTGTGGGACAAGGAAGCTGGTCAGAGTTGATTGGAATGGAGCTAAATCCAGGACAGTCTTGGAAGAAACCCTATTATAGGCTGTAGAAGACCTGAGTCTGAGGTGGAGGTCCACCTTCTAGCAGGACAATCACCCTAAATATACAGCCAGAGATACAATGGATGGTTTAGATCAAAGCTGATTCATGTGTTAGAATGGTCTAGTCAAAGTTAAGACCTGCATGCAACACTTTCCATCCAATCTGACCGTCAGTCTGTATATATTCAAAGCTGCTGGAGACAAACCTCAAAGACCTGCACACAAAGGTGGTTCTACAGAGTTCTGACTTAGAGGGGCAGAATATGAATGCACGCCACACTTTTCAGATATATATTGTTAAAAACCTTAGAAAACGGTGCATCATTTTCTTTCCACAAATTGTTGTGTTAGAATGGCCTAGTCAAAGTCAGTCAGTCAGTCATTTTCTATCGCTTATTCCATAGTGGGTCGCGGGGGAGCTGGTGCCTATCTCCAGCAGTCTATGGGCGAGAGGCGGGGTTCACCCTGGACAGGTCGCCAGTCCATCGCAGGGCAACACACAAACAACCACGCACACACTCATTCATACACCTAAGGGCAATTTAGAGAGACCAATTAACCTTTCTTGTCTTTGGACTGTGGGAGGAAGCTGGAGTACCCGGTGAGAACCCACGCATGACCTTCTTGCTGCAAGGCAACAGTGCTACCAACTGCGCCACCATGCAGCCCGGAATGGCCTAGTCAAAGTCCAGACCTAAATCCAATCCTGAGAATCTGTGGTAATACTGATGTTTACAGATGTTCTCCAAGCAGTCTGAGCTTGAGCTGTTTTACAAAGAAGAAGGTCTTCCGATGTGAGGCTGAGCTGGGCGGGTCTTTTTGTCCATCACGCGCTTGCGCTGCTCCGTTTGTTTCACGCGCTCATGTCTGTTCAGGTGTCGGATCTAACGCCTCAGCAGACTTTCCCACCATCTCCAGGGCAACCACCCCCTCCGCCTGAGCGGGCACGAGCCACACACCGTGGGTTCTCTCGCCTCAACAAAAGCTCGTGCCACCTTCTCTCTTCGGACCATTTGCGCGTGTGTGAAACAAACGGCGCAGTGATGTGCGCCTCTAGTTTTAACAACTACAGAGTGGAAGTGAGATGGAAGCGGGAAATGTGTAACCAGAATATGCGGTAAAGGAAAGCATGCTGATTAACAGCCAATCAGAGATTACGCTGATTTCATTCGTCTTTTTGCTGATTTTACATCAGCTGCACATCAAAGCGCTGACGGGGCTCGCAGCACGTGCTTTTAGAGGCGGGGCGTTACATCGATCAGCAGATGGCGCGCGATCGAACATGTGCAAATTATCAGAGAACGCTTCCTGGTGGCACGTGCACGCTGCTCAATCCCCGGGAAGCCAAATGCACGCGCAGATACACGTCGTCATCATACAAGTGAAGTGGTTCTGCTGGCCGATAAACCAGTACCACTGATGAGGTTCAGAAATGAGCCCACTCGAATCACGGGTGCTTCCAGCCGCACGCGACCTCGGATCACAGCTTCACCATCTGAGACACTTTGGTTCACGTGGGCGTGTGAGCGCGTGCCGTGGCGAGGGGGCTAAATGCAGGCGCGCAAGCTCACTAGAAAAATATATATAAAGATGAAAGTTTACGAGCATGCGCGCACACGTGGTTTGCCTGTGTGAAAGCTCATCTGGTTCCAGAGTAACAGTGATGTTCAATCTGATTAGATAACATGACCAGAACCAGTCCTGATTCTGTTGGCAGGAAGTTCTTTACAAAGCCACACAATGAGAACAAGTTTCTACCTGAACGTTTCTGTTAGAACAGCAGCTGAAGCTCAGAGGTGAAACGTGTTTCTCGCTGCTTCGTGGAAAAGCTTCGTGGTCCTCCCTGAAACGGATCTTCAGAACCGAGAGGTGCTGTTTTGGGCCAGACGTCCATCAGAGTGCTGTTTCCAAGCCGGAGCTGGGACATGATTTGTGGATGTTCGGCCCGGTGCTTTATGATGAAACAGAGACGTTACATTAATTTATCTTTACTGCACATTAAAAACAAAATCAACAAGCCCAACAAACAATAGAACCAGTTGAAGTTCTTATTTTCTTCTCCAGTCCAAAAGCAGAGAAAAGCGGCGGGTTTTAACGCACGTTTTAACGAACTGGTGGTCGGAGCAGTGCAGATATGAAGAGGTAAACTAAAGCACCAACATCCCAGTTTGGATCTTAGAACATCCAGAAGGAACCAGTTGGTTCGCTCTGAAAGGCGGGGTGTGTGGGAGGAAATCAGAGGTCAGATAAAAGTGAGAAGTGAAGTCAGACAGGAAGCCTGAGATCTGATTTAACGGTTCTGTGTTCTACAGACGAGCTGCAGAGTTCTGGACAGGATCATAATGCTGCAGGAGGCCTGATCCAGACAAACATACTGAACATTGCTAAAGTTCAGATGAGACTGAAGCTTGAAGAACCTTCTTGTGATCTTTTACGGAAACACGTTCATCACTTTAACTTGAACTAATCTGTCAGATTTCAGTGTTCCAGTTCTTCATCCAGATTCTTGGCAGCAGAGTGAAGGTCCAGAAGTCCTCACTGATTCAGAGCAGTTCCTCACAGTGACCTTCAGAAAAAACCTGCAGAACTGTCGATGAAACTCACATCACATCAATCATTGGGAGGAAGATGAACCAGACTCTCCAGAACCTGAGCAGAACCGTGCAGCTCCCTACAGGTAGGCTCCTCACTGCTGACATTGAGAACTGAACCAGCAAGTTCTGCAGAGTGGAAGTGGGCTGCGGGCTCAGAAATGTTTACATGAAAACTGCTTCCTGATTGGCTCTCTGTGTTTACAGGATGTTTGTCAGTGTCTGGAACATTTGATCTCCGCGTTTCACGGTAAACACTTTATGTTGCTGTTTGTTTGGGACATAATTCGGAACACGACGTCCCAAACCGGACCAAACGGATCCACAGTCTGAGTTCTGCTGCAGACGCACAGAAAAAGAGTCTGTTTCCAACAACCTGGGTCCATTCTGCAGACTGGGCCTCTTTTTCATTTATGATTTTATTTTAATTTCTTTAATGGGGACTAAACTGTTTTCCTGATGTCGGTGCTGCAGAGAACCTTTCTGTCTCTGAGGAACCCATTAGGTCCAGGGAAGTCATCTACTCTGCTGCTCCACCAGAGCCAAACTTCCCTCTGCTGATAAACATCAAACTTTTGTACTTCCTGCTTCTTAATAATTTAAGTGTTTTTACGAGTTGTTGTTGTTGGCCTGATGTTGATGTGAGTGACGGAAACCGACGTCAGATTCCTTGTTTGTGGACAAAAACTTTTGCCAATAAAGTTCTGGTTCGGATTAAATCTAGAGACGAATTCATTTCAGCAGATGTAAAGAAAGGTCTTTTTTTCTTGATGAAATTAACTGTTGAACATTGATCAGATGATGTAGGACCAGAGAACAGGAAGGTGTGATCTCTGAGGAACATCTGCGTCAGTTCTTCCGCAGTAAAGTTCTGTTTTATCATGAGAGGATGTAGGTGTTGTAAAAGGTGAATGAAGATGTGGTCCGAAAGTGATCAGGTCCTGGGTCCCGCTGGTCCGGACCGACCAAGATGAGGAAACTTGGGAGTTTGAAACTGTCCGTGCTGGTCCAACCTGCAGCCCTGACAGAACCCAACAGAACCAAAACATGTTAACCCACAGTAACTCCTCTCCCCCTGTCCTCCTTCTCTTCCGGTTTGATGGAAGCCTGTTTCAGGAAACCCTCCCTCAGGTGGACACTTTTTGCAGCGGCCCCCTGCTCCTTCCCGCTCCTCCTCCCTCTCCTCCCCCCTCGGTATAAAGCGGAGGTGAGACCGCAGCTGCCGCAGTCCAGAGTTCAGACAGCCGCAGTTTAGTTTTCTTTTAGCACAGAAAGCAGACAGAACAGTTCGGACCCGAAACCCGTTTCTCCTCCGACACAGCGGTTCGTTTTTTTTTTCTTCAAGGAGTTGTCGCTGTGTTTTTGGGGGGCAGTTTGGATTTTACGCGCAGATTACTAAGCATTGGGCCTGCGTCGCTCCGACATGGCGCATTTGTTCCTACCTTGGCTCCTGCTGGCCGTGTCGGCCCAGACGGTGAGTAGCTCTGAAAGCCCACCCACTCCCCCTCTATGTACCTATGGAGCTGCGCTGCTTTGGTGCTTTCTGCCGCTGTGGAGTTGTGCGCTTTTACGCACAACTATCTGATGTTTTCCCTGCAGGTTCAGATCCACAGAGCTGGATTTAAACGTTTTGATGTCAGAGAGGATCAAACAGAAGCTGACAGTGTCAGTGTCAGTAGTGCCAAAGATTTTTACAGAATATGGAAAACTTTCAGGGAAAATGTTTTTTTTTTCCTCTCTGCGGAAATCATCAAACTTTTATTCAGCCTTTTTCTTCACTAATCTCTGACTTTTCCTCTTCACATTAACAGAGTTAATGATCCAGAGTTTATTCTGTCGTTAGACATTTCATCTCCTGTACATGAACTCTCTCCCCATCAGGTTCTCACACAACCCCCAACCAAGGCGGTATTCGAGCTGAAGGTCCACTCCTTCAACAGCTCCCGCAGCATCTGCCGCCAGTCTCAGGACTGCCGCATCTTTTTCCGCATGTGCCTCAAACATTCGCAGAGCGTCATCAACCCAGAGCCGCCGTGCACGTACGGAAACGCGAGCACCGCCGCGCTCAGCGCAGACCCCAGCTCCATCTCCGAGAGCGTGCCCATGAAGGTGAACGTTTCATTTAAGTGGCCGGTAAGTGACCCGAACCACACAGACTGTCTGCAACCAGCGGCCCGCGGTGACGGTGAGCTGAGGATTTACCACGGTTCTGATTTAGAGAGGATTCTCACTCAGATTTGTCTCTGATTCATGGAACAAAAATGCTTTAAAAGGAGAAATGATTTCACATGTTAGGATACCAAAATGACCTGTATGACCTCAGCACGTCGGCGGGCCGCTCATAAACGCGTGTAATTATGCATCAGCTGACGGATGTAGTTATTAATTATTGTTTCCTGATTCGTTGCAGGGCTCCTTCTCCCTGATCCTGGAGGCCTGGATCATAGACTCTTCAGGTTTAAAGTCCACAGGTAAAAAAAACTGCGGCGGCTGCTGTGCCGCGTCTTCACCGCCAGGCGGCGAAAGAAAGCATGTTTACACCCTCCATTCAGGCTCAAAAACACAAACGCACCAAACTTTTAAAACTTTTATTTGAGTATATTTAAAATACCTATGTAAAAAAAACCCGTACATTTTCCAAAAAAAAAAAAAAATATTTCCAACCAAACAAAAATATTTCTAACACTTTTAGAGGTTCAGATAAAAAGATAGAATTACATTGGTTGTGTTTATTTGCTTGAACCTTTGTTTAAACCTTTTTTATGTCAGTTTTGGTTAAATGTTTGACTGAGGTGAAGATGAACAGAGAATATTCCCAGTAAGAAGTGGAAAACCCAGCATCTGTGACAGGATGGACAATCAGACCTGCAGATACAGAAGAAGATGCTGGAATTTTGGAGAGATGTTTGCTTCCATCAAGGATCCATCTTTTCCCAGGAGCTCTGGAGTTAATTCCTGATGTGATTCTGCAGTGTGGCCTCAGCGGCACACCGTGTGTAAGCTCCTCTGTCTATCCCAAAGCCCAGATCCATCTCTAGTTGGACATGTTTGGAACATCTTTAGGAGAATCAGACAACAATGACCAGAGTGTTGAGATGCTGAACTCTGCGGTTTTGCAGGAATCGACACAGATTCCTATGGAAAACGGCAACAGTTTTATGTTCCTCAGTTTGTAAAGGAATCACAGGTAGAACATATAGAGAAAGAAGTTTATTGCTGCATCATTTATATTTTCTGAAAAAAGTTTAACATCTAAGACACAGAGCCTGACCCGGTCCACCCTACTGGGTCTGGTTCTTATTTCAGTGTTTTGAAATGTGATTATTGTACAAATGTTTATAAAATCCCTTTTTTCCCACTTGTTGATCCAGGAGACCAGAACAACCTCCTCAGCCGCGTAGCGAGCCTCCACAGGCAGACCGTCGGGGACCAGTGGTCCCAGCATGTGCACCAGGGCGACCAGAGCAAGCTGGGCTTCTCTTATCGGGTGGTCTGCATCGAGAACTACCACGGTGAGGACTGCTCAGCCTACTGCCGGCCCCGGAACGACACCTTCGGCCACTTCCACTGTGACACCGAGGGGAACCGCCACTGCCTGGAGGGCTGGAGTGGACAGTACTGCACGGACCGTGAGTTCTCAGCACAGTTTCATCTCTGGCTCCAAGAACGCCAAACATCTCAAAGGTCTTCCTTGAGTCTGTTCTGATGTGTTAGTTTGAATCAAGGTGCACAGTGAGCTGCCAGTCTTCCTCCTCCTCCTCCTCTGTTTCCATGCCAAGATGTCTGTAGGCAGTTAGAGGAAAGCTCTGCTTCATTTTTTGTGCTGCAGCCTTGAAATTGTTGAGCCCTCAAAGCTGCCTTCCCCCCTGGTGGCTGCAGAGGACAAAAAGATCTCAGCGCTTCTGTCGTTCAAGCGTGTGTGTGAATGTGTGTGTGGCTCTGAGGTCTGTTCCTTTTGTTTTGGGCTCAACAATGGGCCCCCGGTTGGGCCCCTGGTCGGCCCCCGGCCTGCTCCTTTAACAGGGACAGCGCACTGGAGCTTAATGTGTGCTGCCATGCGTGAAAGGAGACGGCATGTGTTGCTTTTGTTGTGTGAGCCAGCTGCTTCGTCCAGCAATTACCAAGCACTTGTAGGGGAGGTGTGTGTGTGTGTGTGTGCGCGTGTGCGTGCATGCGAGGGGCCCTTACAGGGAGGGAAGCTGTTTTCTGACTCCTGGTAATATTCTCTCCTCCTTTCTCCCTTTCCCTCTCTGTCTTGACCCTCCTCCTCTTCCTCCTCCCATCAGCCATCTGTGCAGGAGGCTGCGGCGAAGACCGCGGCATTTGCGAGTCACCCGGGAAGTGCAAGTGCCACGAGGGCTGGGAGGGGAAGCACTGCGACACGTGCAAGCGGCACCCAGGCTGCCTCCATGGGACCTGCCAGCAGCCCTGGCAGTGCAACTGCAAGGAGGGCTGGGGAGGCCTGTACTGCAACCAAGGTGGGTCTGACCACGGAGCGGGCTGGCCGGTCCGGCTAACGTGCAGCTGAGAAGTTTGTTTGCTGGACCCCACCCCCACCTGCTGCTGGTGTTTTTTCCCAGAGTTTCAGCAGAAAAATGGCGCGAGCGCTGCCCTCTGAGGAGTCTGCACAAAGCAAACACGATGTGTGGGTTGATTTTTCTGAAGAGCACAGCTGCAGAACAGCAGGTCCAAACTGATCACACCATGTCTGCTTTTATTCCATAAATCTGATGCAGTGGCTCCTGCAGACGGAGAGTGACGCTTTGATACAAGAATCAAACCCAACAAGGGATTATGATCACATTATTGTTTGGTTCTTCTGTGTTTTTAACATTACCAGCAGCATCCTGGAAAAGTCCTGATCCAGATGTTCCTTCCCGGCAGCCAGATGTTCATATAAGCTGCACTTTAAGCTGCACTTTAAGCTGAACTTTAAGCTGAACTTTAAGAGATTACAGGAAAGTCTGGCTGCCTGAAGGAAAATACACTGCTCCAAAGAATGAAAGGAACACTTTTTAATCAGAGTATAATATCAAGTCAGTTAAACTCCTGGAAAATTGGAGTTATCTGGTCAGTTCAGTAGTAGAGCGGTTGTCAATCAGTGTCAGCTGGTTTGATTTTAATGAAATTAACAACAGGTGCACTAAAGGGGCAACAATGAGATGACCCAAAAACAGGAATGGTTCTGCAGGTGGAGGCCACAGACATTTGTCCCTCATTTCGTTTGCCTGTCAGGGTCGGTGTCACTACTTAGGCGATGTCTGGACCTGCAGAGGTTGCACAGGCAGTCCAACTCCACCAGGATGGCACATCAATACGTCCTATAGCCAGAAGGTTTACTGTGTCTCCCAGCACAGTCTGAAGAGCATGGAGATCCCAGGAGACAGGCAGTTACTCTAGGACAGCTGGACAGGGCCGTCAGAGGTCCTTAACCCATCAGCAGGACCGGTATCTGCTCCGTTATGCAAGGAGGAACAGGATGAGTACTGGCAGAGTCCTACAAAGTGACCTCCAGCATCAATGTCTCTGACCAAACCATTAGAAACAGACTGGGTTCCTCCTGGAGCGTGATGATGCCCAGCCTCGTGTGGCAAAAGTTCGCAGACAGCTGGAGGATGAATGTAATGATACCATTGACTAACCTCCATGCTCCCCTGATCTAAATCTAATAGAACATCTCTGGGACATCATGTTTAGGTCCATCAGACACCACCAGGTTGCACCTCAGACTGTCCAGGAGCTCAGTGTTGCCCTGGTCAGGATCTGGGAGGAGATAGCCCCAGGGCATCATCTGTCATCTCATTAGGAGCATGCCCTGATGTTGTCAGGGAAGCATACAGGCACCTGGAGGCCAAACAAACCGCTGAGGACCATCCGGAGATGCTGCAATGATGTTTCAGCAGATTGGACCAGATGGGACCAACCTGCTGCATCAGTTGTCCGGTTTAGATGTCTTGGTTACTTCATATTAAGCCGTCTGTGTTGATAGTTTTAATTTTCATCAAATGATGTGACATCCTGTTGTTCCCAACACATTACCCGTCCATATCAGGATGGATATCCAGCAAGGTTTTGTCTGATTCAAATCTGATGTGTTTTCAAAGTGTTCCTTGATGATTCAAGACTTTTGCACAGCTCTGTAGTTTATGTGAATAACTCAGATCTTTATGGTTTAATGATTTGCTGTTCAGCTGAAACATCAGAGAGCTAAATGTTCCCTCTGAAGTAGAAGTCGGCTGCATTTAGTTAGTCATGGTAGGAGTGGCATACAGTGAGAAGCTCTGGTGATGCTGAGAGAAGATGGTCTGCCATCCTGTGGTTGAACATCTCTACCCTGATTCACAACATCCACCTTAGCACAGGACCATTTGTCATCATACCAGAGGAAAATATTCTGTGTGTCCATCACAGCCGCTAGATCCTGTGGGAGCACCAAACCCCAGTGGAACAGGAAGTCCTCAGACATGTAAGATCAAGGCAAAGGAACCCAACGCTGTGGTGGCAACAACCTAATGTTGGACTTCATGTTGCTTTTTTAAAGCCTACAATGTGTTTCTGATTTTGTGAAAGGGTCTTATAAACACATCATTCTTCTTCCAGGGACTTCTTTAGGTAAGAATCTTATGGAACCGCAGCAGAAGAGCTTTTAGGTTTTCTTTGAACATCACTGAATGCAACGTTTTCAGAGAAGATCTGATGGATCAGCTGTACTCTGCTGCAGTAAAGGGTCTCTGTGAGAAGATAGCTGTTAGTCTTCATGCAGCAAACAGGAAGAAGACACGTTCCTAACTGAGGACGCCTCCAGCTCCTGATGAAAGCAGGTCTTTCCTCTGACCCACCAAACACTTGGTACCAAGCCAGAACCAGTGGTACAGTACTGGAGGAGGGGGAATCACTTTACTTTACAACCAAATCAGTCTTAGAACCAACCCTAGAGCTTGCTGAGATCCAGAACCTTTCTGTTAATTGCAGCAAAACATCAACTCTGTGGCTGATGTCCCAGAACTACAGACTGTTGTGGCCCAGGGGAAAAATCTGCTTAATCAGGAGCTGAATTTGTAAATGCTGTGCAGGTCACTCATCTGCTGATGTCTATAAACCCTCTAAAAAACAGGTACAGAAATGATAAAACTGATATTCAATCGAAGAATCCAGAGGTCTGAGTAGATCTTCTCTCTCTACACTGTGGTCCCCACAGAAACTCGGTGGAAAACCCTGCAGGTTCTTTGCTGTTTTTATAGAACCATTTAACAGGTTCTTAGCCGCCTCCACCTTGGAGCTGAGGGATGCTTCCTTCTTCAGCTGGTCATCAGATTTTCTGCCAGCAGATCTTTGGAACCACCACAAGTCCTATTTTCTGACTCTGTTATGTTAGCGATTCAGCCACAGAAATAGGAAGTAATGGTTCTTTTCACAGGCTGCTAGTAACAAAGAACCCAGAGGTCCAAATGGAGTAATTTCTTCCCCAAGTGGTTTATTGAGCTGACCCAACGCTGGTTCATCCCATGAGTTAAGGACCATTTTAAAGGAGAACACAAAGTTCTGGGTGCTTGGAAGGAAAACATGAAAGAAACTGTGGATGAGTTTAGACTTTTGCACAGTGCTGGATGTCACACGAACAATGATCTGCAGCTTTTAGTTTTTTAACTCCCACGTGTTCAGAGGTGATCCTCAGAGCTCCATTTTCTTTAAGAAGATGCTGAACTGATGAGCTCATGGTGGCTGGAACAGCTCGGTTCTGTACCAACCGGGTTTTCTCTGGGTTTCCTCCCACAGTCCATAATCATCAATGGTTCTGTGTGCCTGGTTGCTTGTTTTGGATCTGTTTAGCCCTTCACCTGCTGGAGTAAACTCCTGTTCCCTGAGGAAGAGTCAGCAGAACATCCCATTAAAGCTCTGGTTAATCTGAGTTGCAGGTTGGTCATAACCCGAGTTTAGAAAATAAAGATCAGGAAATCTCTTTTTAGCCTCATGTGAGGAGCTCAACCTCAGGAGGAAGGAAGTTCTGCTGCTTGTAATCCAAAGTTCTTCATGAATCACCTTCATCAGAGCTGGTTGGAGTCAAACGGTTTAGAGAAGCAGTTTAAACTTCTGACCTCTGACTGGAGCGGTCTGTTCAGCTGTGCTTGGCAGTTTAATGTGTTGTCTCAGGAAATGTCCTCAGAGAACTCTCTGTCCTCATGGATCTCCAGCTTCCGGGCCAATGACAGTTTATGAGCAGAATCCAGTGAACTGATCAGAATCTGCAGTTTGAGTTGTTTTGGGTTTTCACACACACTTTAATGTTTTATTTGTGTAACAAGGTCTGTTTTTCAGTGTTAATCCTTAATTGTGTATTTCTATGCATGTTGATAATGGTGGCTTCCTGGCAGGGTGGGAATTTCACCTGAGTAAGGTCAGCCTGGGGTCCTAGGTGTGTGTGTGGACCACATGTTGCTCAGTAGACCATCTCAGCCAGCAGTGTGAAGAACATCAGATCCATGAGTTCTGAGTTTTCAACGGATGCGCACACGTTCATGTCTGCTGATGATCCAGCAGGAAGCCTTGCTTCTGATTGGCTCATTTCACTATTTTCTCCCTTTTTTTTCTCTCATCACACCAGACCTGAACTACTGCACCAACCACCGGCCGTGCCAGAACCAAGCCTCGTGCACCAACACGGGCGAGGGAAGCTACACCTGCACATGCCGACCCGGCTTCTTGGGCTTGAACTGCGAGATCGAGACCAACGAGTGCGACAGCAACCCATGCAGGAACGGAGGAAGCTGCAAGGTACGTCCCAGTACCACCTGGTTCTGTTTGCACACAGAAACATTATCAGCTCAAACATTTGAGTCAGTCAGCCTGATGGACCGCTGTGACCCATTAGGGAAGGAACACGGGATGATTGTCTCCCAGCAGATTCCTGGAGTCCTGTGGGTTTGAGGCCCGCATTGGTCAGTTCTGTTTCTTTAGGATCCTGCTGATGCTGGATCAGATCTGGATCTTTGTAGTTTGCATTTTCTTTCTTTTTCATTGTGCCTTGAAGTCTGCAGTGCTGCTTCCAGATCCATGGGTCCAGTTACATGGTCTTTTTGGACCTAAAGGCTTCAGCCAATGAGAAGAAACTTTAATTGTTCCTTCATGATCTACTTAAGGAAATCCCAGAACATCTTCCATGAAAGGAAAACAGATTTCCTCTAAATAGGTCACTTTTAGGTCCATTTTGGACATTTTGAAGCTTTGAACAGTTCTGTTCTAGGTTCTGTCTGTGAAAGAACTTCACAGGCATCTATCAGTCCTTGTAGATCTTCTTGTTGATGATATTTAAAAAATGACTGTTTTAGTGATGCAGAACCACACCAGAACTTGTTATCACTATGTTCCAGATCCTGCTGCAGTGCGTAAATTTATTCATTTGATTTAATTAGATTTTATTGGGCTCAACAACAGTTTGGTTCTGCTGTTTCAGGGTGGGTCTATCACCTTTTATTCCCCATAAAGCCCCCATTCCACACAGACCAGGAATAACACAAATTGCCAACAACTGCCGAATTTTTGGATTCTTAGTGGAATCGAAATAAGTTCCTGAATTCCTAACTGATTCATATTTTATTCTCAGTTGGTTCTTGCCATTCCAGAAACATCTGGAACATTTGGTGCCAAAACTCCAGAATCCAAAAAATCTCAGGTAATTCGAACACAATCGTAGTTCATTCTTTCCTGATTAATTCCTGATTCCTGATAGATTCTCAGGCATTCCTGTATGTTCTTAACTCAATCAGAGATTCATGAATCATTGCCTCGACCCCTCGGTGCCACTGAACCCTAAAACCTCCCAAATCTAATAACAAATTAGAAAAATAATTAATAAAAAAAGTAAAAAAAAAAAAACAAAAAACTAAATAACCTTTTTTGAAAAAAAAAACCCCAAAACTATGAAACTAAACTAAACTATGAAATAATTTTTTAAAATGTAGTTTCTCATTACACTTTATGTCTAGAAACTCTTTACTTAAAACATTTTAACTTCTAAAGATCAATAGTTATCATTCAAATTCAAACTTTCACTCCTTTATTGCAGAAAGTGAACATTTTTTTACGACTTAGTACCCCTACACATAGCCCATTCTAAAATGGCCAAACTCTAACACTCAGTAGTTTAATTTAACCTCCCCAACAACCCGCACCATTCCTAATTTTTTGTGAAGAGTCTTGAGACGACATGTGTTGTGAATTGGCGCTATATCAATAAACTGAATTGAATTGAATTTTTTTAGCGCTGCTTCTGAGAACTTCTTCACATCTGTGCTTCTTTCTTCAGCATACAGCAACATGACCTCTTCAACTATTCTGAGGCCTTCAGCCTGATCCATGAGAGCTGTGATAAAAAGGCACGACACCGTAGTATAGAAAACATTCCCATATCATGATACCTGAGCCACCTTGCTTCACAGTGTACAGACTTGTCTGTGACTCCCAGACCCAAACAGAATCACAGATAACCAAAGATCCAAACAGAACCACAGATAACCAAAGACCCAAACAGAACCGCAGATAACCACAGACACTAACAGAACCACAGATAACCACAGACCCAAACAGAACCACCGGGCTTTCTTTAGTCTAAAAATGTTGCTCCAGTATTGCTCCCAATCATTCGGTTTGGCTTGTTGCAGAAGGTTTTAATTAATGACCCAGTTCCACAGGATTAGCAGCATGCAGGTCACGACTATTGGGTCGGTTGGTAACTGATCTGGTCAGTGATGTTTCACTGCTGTTATGTTGAACACAACTGAAGGTCCAGAATGAGCTGGTTTCACATTTGGACTGAGATTAGAAACCACACATCTGTTAATGAGGACTGCTTTCCATTCCTGCTTGTGTGAATGCTGGTTTTTAGGTAGAAGGTGTGCAGAACCAGAACTTCATCTAAATGGGACGCAGTCATTGTGAACACAACGATTTTACCTGCATGTTTAGGTGAAAATGTTTGCTGTGAAAGAGGCTAAAGTACTGAACAGGAACAAGGAGACTGGGGCTTTTCTTTCCATGTCAATGAGCTTCTGTGTCTGTTTGACATTCCCATGCTTCTGGCAGCCTCTCAGGAATCTTTTCTCTCATCTTCCCTGCAGGATCTGTTGAATGGTTTTTCCTGCGCATGCCCTCAGGGCTTCTACGGGAAGAACTGCGAGATCAGCGCCATGAGATGCGCAGACGGGCCATGCTTTAACGGAGGAACCTGCGTGGAGGCCGACACCGGCAGTTACAGCTGCCACTGCCCGACCGGCTTCACGGGATCCAACTGCGAGAAGCGGATGGACCGATGCAGCAGCAGCCCCTGTGCTAACGGTACAAATCATGTTTAATACTTGTTAGGCTATTTCAGAGATGCAAATTATAGAAGAAATAGAGAACCCTAAAATATCAGGAAACTGGGTGATTGGGTTGTCCCCCCCTGAGAGTCAGTGAAATAATGTAGATGGAAGACGCTGACTCCCTTAAAGGCTGGAAAAGCTGCACCGCTTTTACTATAAATTCAGGAAAACTCATCACTGATGAAATCTAACAACCTCTTTGGGTCTCAGTTAGATCTCAGTTGGTCTTATAATTAGTCTTATAAACTACCATAATTAATTGGATATTAGTTAAAAGATGGGTAAAATAAAAAAATCAGATGTTGGACAATGTTTATTGGTGTTCAACTCCAACTGAAGATAATCAGATCAGAGAGAACAGAAGAATTATAGAACTGATTATGTGAAAAGACAACCTGAGAACAAATATTACATAAGTAGAGACCCGAGGACTGAGCTCTGAGGGACACCACTGGTAACGGGTGAGGCGTCAGAAACATGCAATCTGTAGAAGCAGACTGCAGCCAGGGAGGTCTGTAGTGAACCAAGTTAGGGAAGAGTTATTAATATTGATGGTCAGGAGATGGTTGGTTGGCCCATGGTCTTTAATCCCGAGGTTCTTTCACAGTGTCTGCTCACAGGAAACAGACTGTAGGAGCCATCAATAAAAAAACAAAAAAATAAGAACAAGGGAGACAGTACAGTGAGGGACAATTTGAGTAAAAAATACTGCATTTATTAAAAATACCATATTCACAATAAAAGCAAGGTGCAGCTGAGTGGGGTGATTGTATAAATGTACAAAACATGCATTTATATTTGTGCATAAAAAGCGACAACAGACTATTCACAAGAAATTGATAAAACTGTGCAAATAACAGCAGGGCTGTGAAGACTTATTAGGCTTGTTGGGACCAGTGATGGTTATAAAGTCTAACAGCTGCTGGGAGGAAGGACCTGTGATTACATTCTTTCGTGCACCTAGGATGCAGCAGTCTATCACTGAAGGAATTCTCCAGTTCTGCAGCAGCTTCATGCATGGGTGGGATTTTGTCCAACAGTGATGTTTTTGCTACAGTCCTTCTGTGTCCCACCACCTGAACTGGGTCTAGGGGGCATCCTAGGATAGAGCTGGCCTTCCTGATGAACTTATCTAACTGCTCAGCTGTAGATAAGCTGCTGTTCCAACATACTACACCATAGAAGAAGGACTGATGCCACCACAAAGTCAAAATGGTATTCACGAGTCTGATCCCTCCTGTAAAGCGCATCGGTGTTGTAACTACAGTCCAGTTTATAGTTCAGGTGAGCACCCAGGTACTTAGAACAGTCCACAATCTCAGTCAGTTCTCTGGATGTTCACTGGTGTCAGTCTGGTGGCTCTGCGCCTGCAGAAATCCACCTTCTTAGTTTTTCCTGCGTTGATCAGGAGGTGGTTCTACTGGAAACAGTCCACAAAGTATTATGTCCACTGTCTATTCTCTGAGTTGTCCTCACCTGTGATGAGGACGACTACAGCAGAGTCATCAGAGAACTGATACAGACCGTGCAACAAATTTTCCAACCTATTCTGGTCCAGTTCTGCTTGGTCTGTGTGAATTGGAGCGTCAGTTACCTGCTCTTAGCTGACAGCAGCGGCTCCTGGAGTGGTCTTCTGCTGCTGTAGCCCATCTGCCCCAAGATTCTAGTTGTTGTATCTTCAGAGATGGTGATCTGCATACCTTGGTCGGAACCAGTGCTTATTTGACATCATGGAGATGTTGTTCTCCACTCAGTGGGTATGTTCTCTTCTTCAGACCATTCTCTGAAAACCTCAAAGATGGTTGTGTGTGAAACTCCCAGCAGATCAGCAGGTTCTCAGATCCTCAGACCGGTACCAACAACCACGATGGGTTCAAAGTCACTTAAAATTCCATTTTCCCTACTCTGATGCACAGTTTGAACTTCAGGAGGTTGTCTTCCTCCATGTGACTGGCTGATTCCCTATTTGTGCTAAACAAACAGTTTAACAGCTGTACCTAATAAAGTGGCTGGTGAGTCCAGCTGAGGAGCAGAAAATGTGACAGAAATGCTGAAATATCCACATTATGCCGGCAGGTGATGACTACGTTCCCATAAAAGACATCAGAATATCAAGGAGTTTAGTTTATTTTTCCAAAACCCCTATGACTGTTCACCATCCAGGCGTGAAGATGCACAGAGCCTGGAGTTTCACAGCATCCACGTGGATCCTCCAGAAACATCTCAGTTATTCTCCCTAATAAACTCTTTCCATGTGGCAGGAGGTGCAAATGCTGCAGAAAAGATGCAGACCTCCGTGTTAGCAGGAACCACCTCTTTATCTTATGCATCTTATGCATATTTATGCATCACACGATACAATAAACAACATCAGAGTCCAGACTCGCAGGCGCATGAAATTCAACGTCTTCACGAAGTCAGTGGAGCATTTCCTTCATGTCAGAAAACACTCCTGATTGTTTACAAAGGAGCAGCAGGGAAACCGGTGAGCCGGGTGAGGGGGTGCGTGGTCAGCGGTGATGAACTCTGCTGAAGATGGTGCTTCCTGAGTGCAGGAGCTGGAGGAACAGATCCTGTCTGACTTCTTTTCTGTTTGCTTTCTGCTACAGATCTGTTTGAATGCTTTCACTGTGAACCTGAACACCCTTAACCTTCAGTGCTGAGCGCCCTTTTATTGCCACTGATCTCTGACAACAGCCATGTTGTTGTTGTGCAGCTGAAAGCAGCAGAATCTGGTCAGGGATCAAGATTCGGATTGGGAGTCTGAGAGAGGGACAGAAACACCAGCAAACCCAGCTTTGTTTTTGCTTTTTGTATCTGATAAGATTCTCCGTTGGTTTAGCTACTCAGTGTTTGTTTGCTTCACGGTTCGGCCCGTCTTGCAGTTTTGCTTGTTTTTCCTGACGCTCAGCTTTCTGTAGGGTGTTCGTGTGGTTCAGGTGTTTCTGTGCAGCTCAGTGTGGCTGCAGCAGCTCTGGGTTCTGTGTCTGAACATCTGCTTAGTCTGTGGACTAATAGGACCCAGTTAAACTTTTATTTATCCAGCGTTACATAACATTTTGGTGTACTGATCACCTGCTGCCACTGGATCAATGACACAACATTTGAATCTGCAGTAGTCCTACCTTAACATTCCCTGTTTGAGTCTTTAGGGTTCTCCAACAGCTTGGAAATGTTGCATCTAGGCTGCATCAGGTTAATTTTGGTGATGTCATAACATTAAACTTGAATCTGTGCGATTTTTTTCTGTCCTAAGGTGGTCTTGGTTCAGTACTGTTTACCTAGAACTGAACACGTTGTTTTCAACCATGTTGGGTCTCAGGATATGCACAAGTAGATCCATTTGGTGTAAAGTGGATCAAATTCTGATGAGTTGTTAATCAGCGTTTCAGGTGGATGGACCTGTTTAAGGAGGCCTCTGCTGTTACATTTTCTCTGAAGGGTTGCAGGAGCAGGTTAGGCTGGTGCAGGAGCAGAACCGTGTTAAAGTTCACCTTCAGTTATTGTGTCAACAGACAGATCCAGAGAGTTAATCTGTAAACCTGCATGTGTTTTTAAAGCGACAACAACCCAAAGCAGGAGGGGAAATATTTCTCATCACACAGTTACCACAGCGTCTGAAGAGCATGTTAGGTACAGCCCGGGGCAGGAGGTTCATGGTGCTGATCCAACGTGTCTCTTCTGGTATCTTCATAACCCTGCATGTGTTTGGCATCGTTAAGCTCGGTAATATCTTGTGAAGCATTAGAGGAAAATATTTCTTCATGCAGTTATTTTTATGATGAGATACATTCACATAAATGACAGATAGCAGATGATCCAGTCCCAACCATTGGTTCTCATTAGACATCTCTCAGCCTGTCCTTCTCCCATCTTCTGATGAAAACCTTTCACTTGGATAACATTCATTATTTGATCAGCTCTGCCAGGAACCTGAAGATGGTCGTGTTTACTTTTGCTACAGTGAAGCCTCAGTTTGACTAAAAGTCCAGATCAGAACCTCTGTTGTGGTACCAGTTGGGCTTATCTCTGAGTGGAGCTCAGCTTTGATGGAAAGTTGCTTTTGGACTTTTCTGTTTTTATGAAGCTGCCTGCAGCTGCATTGGACCTATCAATGGGAGGCCAAACAGGATCTCATGAAAGCTAAACACTTTTAATTACAAAAGCCCATAATGAAGGGCTGTGTCACATCTGAGTTTCTCACAGGGAAAAAACTCTGATTGGCTCATTCCAGAATACCTTCACCCTATTGGCTGGACCTCAAACAGACTCCTTATAACTGTTTTAATAGGGTTTTAATGATCTTAATTCCTCCCTTACGTCTCGCTGCTTTGCTTTAGCATTAATTTCAGTAGCTTTTCTTCATGATCTTTAGAGTTTTCTAGATTTATTCTTTCATGAATTTACATATTTAGGAAAATCTTCCCTTGAATGCAGTTGTTTAAAACTTTATCAAAAAAAATTAAAATTCATTTTCAGAAGAAAGTAATTGGATTAATCAACTATGACTGATCTACAGTTGTGTTCAAAGTAACAGCTGTCCAACTAGAACAACCAGGTCAGTCTCTGTTCTTGGTAGCTCTTGGTAGCTCAGCTTTGATGGAACCAGTCTGGTAAAGTTGCTTTGCACCAGGACTCCTCTGGAAGACCCCACTCCTCAAACCATCTGCAATCTGTACACACCTGGACAAAATTATTCGCCTTTTAGAATCAATACCAGCACCACCTGACACCGCCCTACATTAAAATCATA
This sequence comes from Crenichthys baileyi, assembly GCA_036173005.1. Taxonomy (NCBI): domain Eukaryota; kingdom Metazoa; phylum Chordata; class Actinopteri; order Cyprinodontiformes; family Goodeidae; genus Crenichthys; species Crenichthys baileyi. Next base: position 93,710 of record JAHHUM010000719.1, on the reverse strand, counting down.
ATTCTGGGCATGCTGTGAAAACTCGATTTGTTGCTTGTTGGCAAAAACACAACCCAGTTACCTCTTAATGCCAAACTGCAAATTATTGTAAAAAATACAAAAAATATTCAGCAAAATAGTCATCCACAGGGCCGGATTTAATCATTTTAGGGCCCAGGGCTTTAATTTCCCTGTCGTGAAGTTTCCACCTCTGTGTGTCTCGTTTGGGTTGTGAAAAAATATTTGCCATTTTACAGATTTCTTGTGTTTTTTGTAACATTTGCGTGTTTCAAGTAGAAGCTGGTTTTTAATGTTTCCATTCTCTTCCTCTGTAGCTGAGGATGTTTACAATCAGGAGACAGAACCTGGAAAACCCAAACTATTTCTGCAACGGTTCTGTTTACATAGGAACATCATATGTCTGGATCAGCGGTTCTGTTCAAGTACCATCTTACTAATGGATCTTTCATTTTGTTCTGTTAATGTGAACACTTCTGTATTTTCAAAACAAAAACATTCTTATCCATCGGCACTTCCTGATTGGTTGATGGATGAAGTTTGATTAAGTTTTATTTTTGCTCAAAAGTTTGTTGTTGGAAAAATTTACTGAAAAGTTCCTGAAAGTCAGAATTTAGCGGAAAGAGAAGATCCAATATGACCGTCTTGCAAATGAAATCGGATCCTTAAAAAGCAACTTCTGTTTGTTGAAACTTAATTAATTTACACTGCTGTTTTTAATTAATGCTGTTAGATATAAATGACCACATTTATAACTAAGTCAGAGATGAAATTCTGACTTTGCTGCTAATAAAAGCTACGATCCTCTCAGGAACCAAACCTTAAACCATTTCATCTCTACCGCTTCTTCTGGCGTCCACGCTCATTTTTATTATTTATTTGGGTAAAAGCAACTTAATCGACTGAAATCAAGCATCTTTCTCAACACAACATTTAGTTTCTTTAAACAGAACCAGTGTTTATGATTTTCTAAGTTGCTTTTGGACTTTTCTGTTTATATGAAGCTGCCTGCAGCTGCATTGGACCTATCAATGGGAGGCCAAACAGGATCTCATGAAAGCTAAACACTTTTAATTACAAAAGCCCATAATGAAGGGCTGTGTCACATCTGAGTTTCTCACAGGGAAAAACTCTGATTGGCTCATTCCAGAATACCTTCACCCTATTGGCTGGACCTCAAACAGACTCCTTATAACTGTTTTAATAGGGTTTTAATGATCTTAATTCCTCCCTTACGTCTCGCTGCTTTGCTTTAGCATTAATTTCAGTAGTTTTCCTTCATGATCTTTAGAGTTTTCTAGATTTATTCTTTCATGAATTTACATATTTAGGAAAATCTTCCCTTGAATGCAGTTGTTTAAAACTTCATCAAAAAAATTAAAATTCATTTTCAGAAGAAAGTAATTGGATTAATCAGCTATGACTGATCTACAGTTGTGTTCAAAGTAACAGCTGTCCAACTAGAACAACCAGATCAGTCTCTGTTCTTGGTAGAAATCATATCCCCACAAGGCAAATAATTCACTAGTAGGTATAGTAGAGTCATAGAAACCCAACAGAACCATCATTCATCTCTGCATGCTCCGGAGTCTGAGTAAATGATTGAAAGAGGCATGTTTGAAGTAACAACAGTGTCGAGTTCAGTAACTGAGGTCCCATTCTGTGGAGAACCAGGAGTCAACCAGGTGCTCCTTATTTAAGGATGATGCCAGCACAGGTTGAACATAGATTTCACTCTGAAAATCTGACAAAAACGGGTCATTTCAGACATTGTTCAGAAGAACTTTGATTAGGACGTTGATTGGAGAGGGGAAAACATATAAAGAAGTGCAGAGAATGATAGGCTGCTTGGCTAAAATGATCTCCAAGGCTTTAAAATGGAAGCAAAACCAGAGAGATGTGGAAGAAAATGGATGGAACAGCCAGAATGACAGAGACTCTGCCAATGATCAGCTCCAGGGTGACCAGAGAAGGTCTGAAGGTAACGGTGAGGACTGGGATAATTAGAAGACGTCTGTATGAAGCTAATCTGTTGGCAAGAAGCCCCCACAAACTCCCACTGTTAAAGGAAAGATGTGCTGAGGAGGAAACAATCTGCCATCTGTCTGAGGAGACATGGAGAAACATTTTGTAGACGGGTGAAGGTCAGATTGTTCTCCTAGGGTCCAAGGACAGAAGACAGTTCATCAGACAACCCCATTCATGAATTAAGCCTCCATTCACTGAACTGAAGCCACATTCCACTCTGAAGACAATGAAGCACGGTGGTTAAAGCATCATGATGTGGGGGTGTTTCTCTTACTGTGGAGTCGGGTCGATTCATCGCATACAAGGAATCATGGATCAGGCTATATCAACATACTTGAAGAGGCCACGTTGCCTGATGCCGAAGAGGAAATGTGTGTTTCAACGAGGCCTGTTGGACTCTTGGTCCAATAGGCTTTACAGGTCATGAGGGTGACATGGCTTAATATTCATGCATTTCCCACTACATTTTATATGAGTGGCGGTCTCCATGTTGAATTTAACTCGGGACCTCCAACATTCCCATTCAGAATTCCGACTTCAGCAGCCATTCTGTCAGATTTTCCAGACCCGGGTCTCCAGAGTAGAAAGAGACACCTAAAGAGAACCATTAGCGAACCATTATGACACTAGGCGTCCTAGTGGTGGGGGACGAATATCGCAGCTTCACACAACAGGAACTTTGCACCAAAAGAAAAAAAGGAACTAGGAACATTTCTTTATTTTGTAAAAGGGGAATATCCCAATTAATGTCTTCAGTAGCTTTGACATTATATAGAGGAACACAGGAATTTCTGTCTCCAGTGTAGCATTAGCCCTGTAGCATAGCTAGCCTATGGAGAACTGCGGTTCCCAAAGATGGCATCTTAAATCTATAAGTGAGCGGTCCTTAGATCCTCATCAGAAAACAAACAAAATAAAAATGGATGTTACTATAATGTGACAGTTGGGGTCTCAGGTTTTATCTCTGGTTTGTCTGAAGCTGAAATAGTTTGGGAACCTCCCAGTAGCCATCAGGTCAAAAGCAAGGCAACATTAATATTTATTTTTGTTTACTGATGTTCTTCTCCATGAGCTCTCTTAGTTTTTAACCGGCTAACATGTTCCTGATATTGTTTGAAATTACTTTTTCAGATTCAGCGTTATTGACCAACATTGTGTGCAAAAACAAGGAATTTGACTTTGCTTTCCAGCACTCAAAGAAACCTGCATTAAATATAAATATGTAGGCTTCACAGGAAATTAAAATAGGAAAATAAACAAGCAGCATGTACATACATGTTTATGTACAGCCAAATCTTTATATATATATATATATATATAAGGAAAGGCAGGTTGTGCAAATATGCAGATTTTGTTCCACAGCAGAGTATCTGACTGCTCTGGCTGTCAGGTGTTCATTGGGTCCATCAGAGAAACTGTCTCTGTGGCGGCTGGGTTTAGCAGACAGCGCTCTGTAGCGCCACCTGAAGGTACCAGTCTAAACAGTTTTTGTGCATGGTGTGTTGGGTCTGCAGAAATTTTAGCTACCTTTTTCCTGACCCTAGACCTGTATACGTCCTGGGTGGAGGGAATGTCAGTCCTAATGATTCTCTCTGCAGACCTGATAGTTCATTGCAGTCTGGACCTGTCCTGTTTTGATGATGATGAGTCAAACCACACTGAGATGGACGAAGACAGGACAGACTGAATGATGGCAGTGGAGAAGATGACCAGCAGCTCCTGAGGAAGGTTGTCCTTCTTGGGTTACAACAGGAAGTACAGTCTCTGCTGGACCTTCTTCCCAACAGTGTTTATTTGTGTGGACCACTTCAGGTCCAGAGAAACTTTGGTTGAACTACATTATAGTTTGACTGAACTAAAACTTTGAAACATTGGTTGGGGGTTCTGTTTCTAGCTTCTGTGAGGTCCAACAAACCAACTTTCAGTGAGTGTGCTTAGATGCTTGTGTTCATGTGTTTTTATGTAAATTATATAGAATCATGCAGAAAAACCCAGATAATTCCCATACTTTTAGCAGATTTAGCCACAGAACTTCATTAACCAGCTGTAGGTGTGTGACTGCAGCCTGCAGTAGCTAAAGGTGTTGAGCAGGTTGTTGCTTCATTCAGAATCATGAGCTCCACAGTGAGCGCATCAGATATGATGAGATATTAACCAATCAGATAGCTGCATGGTGTTGGCGTTCGGGATTCCAGGGAATCATCAGGTCGTTTCACTGAGCATGCTTCTGCTTCATGAAGATGGATGAATGTAGCAGAACAAAACGTTCTGAGCTGGTGAAGCTTGATGGTCTACACCTACTGCATCCATGCTTAATTTCTTCCTGCAGATGCAAGCAGCATGTTTTACGTGTTCGCTGTAAAACTGGGCCTCTGTGATGCACTAATGTTTGGTGGCCCTCTGGGAGTTAGTATGGTGCAACTCTTTAGTTTTACATGTTTACTGGACACTTTTCAAAGCAAGTATCAAATTCTCCTTAGCTCTCTTCCTGATTCTCCCTGCAGAAACTGAATACCTGATGCTGAAATAATTTATCACACTTATCACTGTCGGTTAAAACAACAAACTGTCTCCAGATGGCAATTTCTGTTCAGCTTTGTCCTGTTTTTTAGAACTAGGAGGAATTTATCCAAATCCTGATTTATAAGCTTGTTCTCACTGCAGCTCTGAGGCTTTCCAGTTGTTACAGCAGGAGCTCTGTTGAAGTGGGGCTGTGTGGAGTAGTTACTGGTTGTTGCTATCTTACCCTCTGTGTCCTTTCAACTTCACAGGCCTGAAAGGTGTTGCATCTGACCCGATTTACAGGTTTAGATTTGTTGTCCTGGGTTACGGCGCTGAAGGGACCCAAATCACAAACTAATGTGAACCCGGACTTGACTCTGATTATGTTGCAACTGCTAATAGCTGTGCTCAATAATCAGGCTAAGTGCAGTTAGCCTCATAAGCTAATAATGATGTATTTCTTTGCATTTTAGCAGTATAGCAACATGTTTACTAACAGGTTGTACAGTTTTGTGAATGGTATCACACAGGCCTACAGACAGAGTAAACTATTTATTACTACAGCTATCACCACAGATGCCATGTTGGATCTAGAGGTCACGTTCAAGACAAAATTCCAATCCAAGATGGAATTTTGTTTTTATTTGGAACTTCTGAAGTCTGGTTGTGTGAAATACCTATCAGTAGTCAGTATCTTGCCTGCAAAGCACAACATTCAGAGGAGAATTGGAGAAAAATCCTTTCAAGAGGTATTTTCAAACTTCTATAACATTTACCTAAACCATCAAACCTTCCCTAATGGTTCAAGCATAATACCTTCCCCTAATTGCTGACAGTGTTTGTGGATTAATTTTGGTGCACCTTCACCTTAACGGTTAAATCAGGACTGATTTAACTGTTAAGGCTACAAGTAACCCTCACATAGACTTGACCCAATGTTATGTCCATAGCCAGTCTTGATTTGGACCTGCTCTGTATTTTATCTAGGGTTAGAGCAACCAACGCTGTCTAGTCTTGAGTTGGTCTAAGCTTAGATGGTCCACAAAACATTTAGTAAATGAGGCAAAAAATGCCAGAAAATATAAACTGAAACTTAAAGATACCCTCATTTGATTTAGGATTAATTGGTTTCATCCTGTTTTCAGTGGTGCTGAAAGTGGTGTGATAATAAATAATAATACTATTGTGCAGGAAAAGGGACGAAAATATCTAAAATAATGGTAAATATAATAATGGTAATGTAATTGCGCGTTAAACATTTAAGCTGTACAGCCTGTGCACTGAAAACATGGAGCTTTCTGAATATATATTCCCTGAGATGAATTGAAGGTGAACACTTTTCCCTGAAATTTATTCAATTTATTTACAGCAGAGTCCAAAAAGTTTCCACAGCAATAAACTCTCACAAAACCAAGGTAAATAAATGAAACAATCAGAAACATTTAAAGGATTATATCAGGACTGGATGCTCACAATTCTTAATAATAATTTAAAACCCATCTGCTAATGGATCAAATACCTCAGGTACCAGTTTGATCTTTAAGGACTGATGTTGCCCTCTTAGTGACTCTTGTTCTGAAGATCTGGTTAAGGTCTCTCGATTCAGCACCAGCAATCTTTCTGCAGACCTTAACAACGCTCATGAACCTCTTCTTATTTACCATGCTGAGGTTGCCAAACCAACACACCATTCTAAAAGTAAAACAGATTCAACAAAAGAACAATAAAACATTTAAAAAAGATTCATCAACATTAAAACCATTTAGTTTCCTTAGAAAGAACAGCCTCTGTACCTTTAATGAGTGTTGGTACCATGCTAGGCGGATGTCTTTAAGCAGCATGTCTTTTGTTTTCATTTTGTTAATATTTAGGTTAGTATGAGTTGTTGCACCATTGAATGAATTAGTATAAAACTGGACCATGACCCACTAACATGGACGCTAACAAATAAAATGTCGAAACTCGACTGGATTTGGCTCCAACACTTGTTAGTGTAGATCAATGGCTTAGAAAAAGTGTTGTTGGCACGTGTTCCCTGTGACCTTTGTCAAAAAAATCCACCAGCCAACAAATAGTGTTAAAGTTACAGAGAGATCAGCCAGGATGTGGGGCTGCATGCAGTCAAAGATCAACTCCTTTTCTTGCCTGATAAGGAAACTGAAATGGGTCAGTTTTTTCTGCACCATCTGCAATAGTTCCTTCTTTACTATCTGTTCAAGTGATTTCATCCCTAAGGATGTCCACGAACCGTTACTAATGGAAATGCCTAAAAAGCGTGTAAAGCCAAACTGAACGATGCTGAGTAGAGACTAGTGGAAAAGAGACATCAGGGGTGCCTCTCAACAGCAGAACTGGCATGGCAGAACCCTGTAACACTGAGTCCATCACGGACTGGTTCCTAACACTCTGATCCAGTTCCCTAAATCAAAGCCTTCACAGAGAAGAACTCATCAGATGTTTACAGTCTGGATAGCTGGAGGAAGAGATGTGGAGACACTGCCTGAAGAAAATGCATGCATTGATTGGTGTGGGAAACCTCAGGTCACATGACCATGTCACATGACCCATGCAGTGCTGTTGGTTTTTTATGGCTCTCTGAACTTGTTTTTCCTTCATCCAGCTCAGTGTTTTTTTTTCTTTGCTTGTTTTTACATCTGATTTCCTAAAGTGGGCGGGGCTTAGGCCCTACTGGCCCTGCCTGTTCTACCCAGCATTCACTCTGAGTCAGTTTAACTTCCTAAAGAACATTTCATTTACCTGTCTGAAGGCCCTTTACAACACAAACTGATCTAATTCATGTACAGAAACAAAAAATCAAATTAATAGCCAAGCCAACTTTATTTATAAGCACTTTAAAAACAGCACAACTGACCAACAGGCTATAGAGATATCATGTATAAGCATTAGAACACAAGTACAGAATGTAACATCAAAGATGTTAAAAAACAACTCAAATAAATAAATGAGCTCTCTCATGCTGGGACAAAACCAAATGACAAAACTGGAGACTGGTTCGCTTCCCTTTACCAGTTAAAAGACATTTCAGCTGCATTCTGCACCAGCTGGAGATGAGACATGAATGTCTGTGGGACACTATAATATCCAGAGTTAAGGTAATCAAGGCGTGTTGTGATAAATGCATGGATTATAGTTTGGACGTCTTGTTTCCAAAGAATGTTTGCCAGCTGATAAAAACTGGATTTTATCCCTGAGCTGATCTGACTGTCAAGATTAAAATCAGTCCATTATCACCCTAAGGTTAGTGACAGTAAGTTTTATGTACTGAACCAGAGGGCCAAGCTCTACAGAGGACAACCCACTAGAGAAACCAGGACTTTATTAAAAAAAGGAAGCCAGGAGTCATCCAGCCTCTTACTTCTTTAAAGCGCCTTTCTAACAATGACTGCATGGAGTAGGAGTCCTCTCGTTTAAAGGGGAAAACAAACCTGGCAGCCATCAGCATAAAAATGAAAGGCACATTTGTGCTTCCTAAAGATGGAGTCCAAGGGAAACAGATACAATGACAAAAAACAGAGACCCAAGACCAAGCCCTTCAGGACCATATGGGAAAAGGAAACCGAGGAAGATTTAAAATAGCTCATGCTGATACAGAATGTCCTTTCTGTCAAGTATGACTGCATGTTTCCAGTCATTTGGAGCAACATCTGAGGTGAGACTACTGTTAATAACAGCAAGAACAGAAGGCCCCAAAGTAGAAATGATCTCCTTAAAGACTTAGGTGGGAGCGCATCCATAGGAGAACCTGAGGGCTTAAGATGATCAGTAATCTTGTTAAAATAGTTAAAAGTCACCAGCATGAACTGGTGAGAAGTAGCAGAGCAGGAAACTAAGAGTGGTGGGGCAGAGGCAGGGGGAGATATCTGAGCCCCAACATTTGCCACCCTGTCCACGAAAAAGTTCAGAAACTCTCCACATGCCTTAACAGAGAGTTCATTGCAGACAGTTTGTGAGAACATAGTGAAAACCTTTTAGCATCTCTCACAGCTGTCTGATAGCGACGCAAACAGTCCCTTCAGTTTTGAAATGACACTTGAAGTTGATCCTTCTTCAACTTTCTTTTTGCCTTTTGACACTCGTGACTACTGGTACGAGTTGATTTAGCCGGCCAGCAAACATGTATGTTAAAACCACCAACAATAATAACTCTGTCATATTTGGGCATTATTTCAGCTAAAATTTCAGAAAAATCCTTTAAAAACATCTTGTGATATTTGGGTGGTCGGTTAATTACTACCCACCATGTTGGTTTCCATTAGAAGACATTCAAGGCTGAAGAAAGACGATGAGAGAGGATGTTGCTTACATGTGATCCCATCCTTAAAAACAGTCGATCTTCCTCCTCCTCGTCCCGACATTCATGGGGAGTTAAAATAGCCTCAACAATTCAGTGGCAATTGGCAACAATTGGCAACAAGTGGCAACAATTCAGAACACACACCGGCATTCATCCATGTCTCCATCAAGCAGAGAAAATCCAAACCTCTTGAGGTGAAGAAATCTTTGAGGATGAAAGACTTGTTACTCACTGACCTGGCGTTCACCAGTCCAAACCTGACCGGAGCTGGCCCAACTGAAGCACTGACAGTCCGAGGATCTTTGCGGAGAGTTCCCAGGATTCCCAGGTTCACCCCACGCTGCCGTGGATGAGCAGAACAAGAATTTAACTTTTTATTTCTTCTTTTATTACTGTAAGTTCCCCAAGTTAAACATAAACATGTGGTATCCTCAGAAACGTCCAAATCTTGGCTGAAAGCTGATATAAATAATTTTTACGAACACCGAACACAGTTCAAGCTACAAGCAGTTGAATCAGAAAGTAAACAAACCCAAAACTGTATCACAGTTTAAAGTGGGTCTCTACTGTTCACCACATGGCTTCTAGACAGAACCAGCAGGTCCGCTGGAGGCAGAGATCTCCCAGAGTCCAAAAATAGGAGTTTTATCACAATGCACCCAGGATTTAACCAGCAGCAAAGAACCAGAGTTATCACTTACATATGAAAATTATTAGCATAACTATTATTTAAATAGAGTTTCTAATTTCTGAGAAAAACTGGATTAGATTTGGGTTTATTATTTAGAGCACAAACCTCACTAAAAGCCCTCAGAGTTTAAGAGGTTAAAACATCTGTTTGCTGTCAAAACTAGCTTTCTGCAGAAATTTCAACCAACCACAGGGGAGGACGTTAAAAGGAGGTCATGACGTGGAAAATTAAATCATTTCCACACCAGCTCTGATCTGATTCCAGCACCATCCGGTACCAGGATGTGGTCTGGAAGGGACAGACAGATGGGTCTATTTTTCCTAATGTTTGCTGGCTCAAACAACAAGCAGCTCCTCCGATATCACTGAATGAATCCATATCTATAGTTATTTCTTTAGCTGCTGAGTGAAGTCTCCTCTGAGGTGCCTCTCAGACCTTCAGTCCTCCCTCTGGACTTCGTTAGTGTGCAGAAACTGCCTCCTGCTTATCTCCAATCTGCCATCATTTTTAGCTTCGCAGTGAGCTGCTTCGAGCTGATGGTTGCAGCTCCGCTTGGTTTGCGATGTTGCAACACAGCAGCTGCACGCCTCCAAATATGGAGCTGCTTTCAACTTTTTGTTTTGTTTGAGTTGGAGCTCATCGCCCTGAAATAAACTTTCACTTATAGATGGATTCAGCTCTGCAGAGAAACCAGATATGGAGCTCTATTTCCACCTGCACTGAAATCCCTTTAACATTCTTTAGAATTGGTGTTAAAAGGAAGACGTTTTTTCAACTTTTCCTTACCAGTAGACTTGTTTGGTTGTCCTAACTTCTACAGAAGATCCACTGCTTCATGTCCTTCCGTCTGTCTTGTCCTTCCCTTGGTCAGTGCAGTAGTCATGCTTTAAGGTGCAGCCAAACCAAATCTGCATAATATACTGCAAAAAACCAGTTGGAGCCAGTTTGTTGTTTGTTGTATCATGTATATTTTAATACTTCACAGTAAAGTGAAATGTTCTGGTCATGTGACTTCCTAAAGATGGAAACAGCCTGCTCAGATGTTTCTGTTCTGATGAGTGGACTTATGGTTCTGTTGTTTCCTCCACCGAAGCCTCTGGACAGACAGACTTGTCTTCTGTTTCTCTCCTGCAGCATCGAGAGCAACGGAAATGTTTGATTTCTGTAAATTGTTCTCAGACTCTCCAAGCATCCCACCTCTCAGTATGAGCTCCTCTTCTAGCTTTCAGCTTCTCTTTGATGATCAACAGCCTGGTTTCAGTAAAGTTTCCCATTCCAGCTGTGTTGGACCTGGTCCATATTAACGCTGTTACCTCTCATTTCTGATTTCAGTCTAACAGCTCTGATAAACAGAAGAGCAAAGTCCCCAATTGAAGCTGAAAGTTTGACCTTTGAACCACTTTTTACCGCTAGACAAAGATAAATAAATGGTTTCAGTTCTTCCAGAAATTCTGCATGATTTGGGTTGAAGCTTCAGGTCCGGATCAGATTCCATCATGTTGTTGACATCCTACTTCATGCTGTTGGAGATCTTTAGTGGTTCCCACCTTGCTAAACTCTGATGCTAAATAATGACAATATACAGGGGTTGGACAATGAAACTGAAACACCTGTCATTTTAGTGTGGGAGGTTTCATGGCTAAATTGGACCAGCCTGGTAGCCAGTCTTCATTGATTGCACATTGCACCATAAGAGCAGAGGGTGAAGTCAAATTTGCAGGGGAAAAGCACAGTTTTGCTCAAAATTTAAATGCACACAACATTATGGGGGGCATACCAGAGTTCAAAAAAGGACAAATTTTTGGTGCACGTCTTGCTGGCGCGTCTTCCAAGACAGCAAATCTTTTTATGTATCAAAAGCCACGGTATCCAGGGTAAGTCAGTATCACCAAAAAGACGAACCACACCAACAGGGTTAACTTTTGGCCAAGAGGGAAACTGTCTGAAAAGGGTTTCGGGGTGCTAACCTGGATTGTACCAAAAAACTAAAACCAAAAGGTGCCCAAATCACGGAGAATTAAATGTGTACCCCAAATCTCCTGTTTTCCCCCCAAAAAATGTCCGTCGGGAGCTCCAAGGGTCAATATAAAACGGGGGGCTCTAAGCCAAACCCTTTTTCCCCTCTGCCAATGCCAAAATCGGTTTTTAAAGGTGCAAAGGAGCGCAAATCTTGGGCTGTGGACAATGTGAAACATGTATTGTTCTCTGATGATGTCCACCTTTACTGTTTTCCCCACAGTCAGGAGAGTTACGGTGTGGAGCAACAAAGAAAAAAAAAAGCAAACAAAAAGAAAAAAAAAAAAGCCCCAAGAAGCAGTAGCCACCCAGACTGTTGCATCCCAGAGTGAAGCATGGGGGTGGATTCTGATGGTTTGGGCTGCCACATCATGGCATGGCCCTTGGCCCAATACTTGTGCTATATGGGCGGCGTCAACTTGCAAGACTACCGAACCATTCTTGAGGACCATGTGGCATCCGAATGGTTCAACATTGTATCCTGAGGCGCGGCCGTGTTATCAGGATGCACAATGCACCAATATCACACCAGCAATACTGGTGAAAGTATTGGTTTGGATGAAGCATTAAAGTGAAGTTGAACATCTCCATGGCTGTCAGCAGTCCCAGATCTAAATATTTTGAGCTCACTTTGGGGTGTTTTTGGAAGGAGCGAGTCAGGAAACGTTTTCCTCCACCAGTATGACGTCGTGGACGCTGGCCCTATCCTGGCAAGAAGAATGGCTTAAAATCCCTCTGACCACTGTGCAGGACTTGTATATGTCATTCCCAAGACGAATTGACGCTGTATTGGCCGCAAAAGGAGGCCCTACACCATCCTGATAAATTATTGTGGTCTAAAACCAGGTGTTTCAGTTTCACTGTCCAACCCTGTAGATGGGATCTTTACTGTTCTTCCATATTTAATGGTCAGAATTCCTCTCAGATCTGTTTTTGTCTAGAAACTCAGATGTTAGAGAAAGTATTCCTGTTTCACGACAGATTGTTGCAGGTGTTAACTCACGTTTAAACGATACAGACAGAAACTATCACTTAATACAGGAGTGAGAAAAAAAAGCCATGCTAAGGGTAGTAGGGGTCTAATAGGAGCCTTACAGATGTCAGGCTAATGTTGAGACCCCTTCCTTTAAGGCAGTGGGTGCCAAAATGTTTTAGCACGTGCGCCAAAATGGTCAAGTCAAAGGTTCCCACGGACCTAAAAAATATAATAAAAAAAAAAAAACTACAATCACAAAAAAATTATCTTGAAAACCTTTCTTACCTGTAAATATTGAACTAAGCCTAAAATATTATAATTTAACAGATAAAGTAGCCGGATTGTTTTGCAGGACAAGGATAAAAAGAAAGGGATTGATCCTTAGAAACCATTTTGTATGTTTGCTGTTTTAAAAGAAAAGAATCCGTTTTGCAAATTCTTTTGGACTTAATTGAACAACTTTAGTTTCAGTTATCAGAACAGGATTTGGGTCGATTTTGCTTTCAAAAATCCTTGGTGTACTTATCCAAGTTTAGTAAATTAATCAAAAGCAGATTTGGGAGCAACAAGTTGCTGGATTAATGTGGTCCCATTTACTTAGTGTGAGAAGATTTAAACTTGTCCGCAATCATTTTTCCTGAATTAAAACTAAAAGGTCTCCATCTGCATCAACCACCTGTGCTGGAGGCCAAATTTATTTCATTCTTGAATTAAAGTCAAGGGCAACAAATGGCCCTTGGGCCACACTTTGGACACGCCAAAGTGAAGATTTTTGCTTGTAGCTAAATTATGTTTAAATTATATCTTTAACAATCATAGTCATGTAAGAAGTTTTGCCTGGAAAAGAAAACTGTTCCTTTCCCATTCTGATTATATGAGGATTCGTGCACCATCTCTTCTTATTACACTTTGGTGCACAAGGCTCCAGGTGATGCAGCTGATAGCGCTGTTGCCTTGCAGCAAGAAGGTCCCTGGTTCAAACTCTGGCCTTTCTGCGTGGAGATAGATGTTCTTACCTGTTCATGTGTGGGTTCTGACTTCTTCTCACAGTACAGAAACATGCATGTTCTGTAAACTGACCGCTCTAAATTGCTCTTAGGTTGTTGAGTGTGTGCTTGCATGGTTGTGTCTCTGTGGTGTCCTGTGATGGGACGTTGGACAGGTCGCCAGTCCTGTTTCACAGGACAGTTGGCCATGGTGACATCAGCCTATACTGATCTATACATCTGTTCTCCAGGTGTGTGTTTCTAGCTAACCCCCGTTTCCTCCTGTCTGCAGGTGCTCAGTGTCTGGACCTTGGTAGCCGGGTCATGTGTCGGTGTCGGCCAGGCTTCAGTGGTGCTCGCTGTGAGACCAACATTGATGACTGCGCCAGCAACCCATGCCACAACGCCGGCACGTGCATGGATGGCATCAATGACTTCACCTGCACGTGCACTTTAGGCTTCTCTGGCAAGGACTGCTTGGTGCGCACGAGTCCCTGCGACTACTTACTCTGCAACAACGGGGGCACGTGTTACACCCACTTCACCGGCCCCGTGTGTCAGTGTCCTTCAGGTTTCATGGGCGCACGCTGTGAGTACTCCCTCACCATTCCCTCTTCAAGACCTCCAGAAGGCGGAGACGCCTCTCCGGCGCTGATCGCGGCCATTGCACTCGGTCTGGTGACTCTGTCACTGCTAGTGTGCGCAGCCATCCACATCTTGCGTCAGCTCCGCCGGGGCAGGCAGCTAGCAGCCATCTCCAGGTCGGTAAAAAATGACCTGGAGACAGTGAACAACCGCAATGCTGTGATTGGTGGGGGTGGACCCAACAACGGGAGTTTAATGGGAGCGCCACTGTGCAGCCTGAAGGAGAAGGAGGCCTTTCTTCTCCCTGGAGGTCCATTTAAAGTGTCCAACAAGGATGCAGAGCTGGCAGAGAAGAGCAGCGACATGTCCATGTTTAAAAACAAAATGGCCGACTGTAACCTGGCCAAAGAAGAGCACCGCCTGGAGAAGAACAAGTTTGACCCGTAAGGCTTTGACAGTGTGATAGTTATCTTTGTGTTTCCTGGTCTGTCTCAGCTCCTGTTTGTGTTCTGTGAAGGCAAGTAGAAGCATGTCTGTTACCTGATGTGTGGAGTGTTTCACTAAGCATGTCTGAATTAAGCCTCTGTCTCTCCAGAAACTGTCAGAAACACGACTCCTCCATCATCATCCCACCTCTCAGTTTTGCGAAGGACGGTCTGTATCAACCGCTGTTCATCATCCCCGAGCCCGTGGAGCAGTGTGTGTTTGCCACAGAGGTGAGGCCTAACGAAAAAAAAAAAACCCAACGTTTTTTGCTCTCATTCGAGGCACTATCGCAGCGCGGTTCGCTCAAGCTTTCTTCCTTCAGAGTGAATGGATAGTGCTGGTTAGAGAGTCAGATCTGGACATTGAACCTGTTATGAAAAAAAAAACAAAAAAAAAAAGAACTGAGGGCTGTGATGCAGGACGAGCTGGTTTTGCACGAATAACAGCAGTGTTTTTTATAAAATGGTGAGCTGGTTTGAAAGTCCACAATCCTTAGAGTAGTTTTTATTTCCATTCTTTGGGAACTTTTCTTCTAAATCAAACCGTGAAGAAAAATGAACACTGGTTCAGCATAATAACAGCATTTGCATTTTTCTTTACAGGCTGGAATATTTACTGTATAAAATGAAACTCTTTAGGATTATTAAACTAATATTTAGTTGTAGAACCACTGGTTCTGAGAACTTCTTTAGGTCTGTGCTGCATGGAGTCGACCTGGTTCTGGCTCCTGTGAACAGGTATTCTAGCCCAACATTCCCGATTCCTCTGCGTTTCTTGGTTCTGCCTCAGAATCTCCCCCCACACCCAAAACCATTCATTCATGTCACTCCCTAAGTTTTCAACTAGGATAAGGTCAAGGATTAGACTGGACCTCCTGAGACTTTGTTTTGAATCTTACTTCCCTCTGCTGCCTGCTCAGTACTCTTTTCTCGCTAAGCTCCCAGCTGCTTGCATTCTTTTACTCCTAACTTTTTGTCTCTTATGCCAAATTGTCGGAAATATTGGACTAAAACTACGTGCTTACGGTCAGCGACTGCCAGGAATGCGTTAATTATTTTATTATTATTTTTTTTCTTAAGGATTTTGTATGTTTGATAATCAAACGCGAAAGGAAGGACAAGTTGAAGGCCAGCTAATTCACACCGAAAATTGGCCTCCCAGTCACCACAGAGACTTCGACATACTTTTACAGAATTGGCTGTTGGAGATAAAAATCCTCGACTGAAGTGAATGTGGAGCTGATTATGTGGTACAGCAATGATTCAACTCTGCCTGTGATCCCAACAGTGACCTCAACACTCAGGTCCGTCTAATCGAGAAACACTGGAATTAAACTGGACTACCAGCCGACCCTCCCTGGCATGTTTCGGCAGAACAAATTCCCAGATTGCCTAGAGAAAAAGCGCCCATCGGAGCGCAGAACCTAATAGTGGGCACGCGCTGGTGGATGGATTAAAACTTCTGGCAAAAGAAAAACACTAGATTATATTGGGAATGCCATTTAACGTGGTGTCTGGAAATCTCGAGAATACATTCTGGCATCATCGGGAAAGTGCGCCGTCTCTGAGAAGAACCTTATTATACACTGTGGAGCCATGCTGACGTAGGCTAATGAAAAAATGTACAGAAGGATTTGAAGGAGGATTTCACATCGTCTGCTGAATATTGTTGGAGTCTCATATGAAGGTGTTCCTCAGGGCGGACCCATTGCACGATTTTCTTTGGAATTAAAATTTTCGAACTTCTGATGATTAATAATGGTTGAAAAAAGTCATGTGCTCCTACATCTGTGAACTTCTCGACAGGCTTCAAATTTTTGGAAAAAAGACAACTCTCAAGCAAGGATTGTTTCTGTTTGAACAAGCTGGAGCTAGACGTCTCACGTCTCTCTAAATTCCTGGATTAGAATCCTACTAATTTTTGGCCACACACTTTGAACACTAGTGGCCTATACGCACGGTGCGGCTAATCATGTTTTTTTCATGCCCTCTATAAACGATTTTGCCTGTAACGAGGTAGCCGTCAATCAATTGATGAGTAGCTCAAAGAGGTCCAATTGAGACTTCGAATCAGATCAGCTTTATTGCGCAAGTTTGTAGCTATACAAGCAAGGAATTTGATTCCGGTAGGTGCAGCTTTGCTTTTTTTGGGGGGGGGTTTTTTTTATTTTTTTTTTTTTTTTACACCTCCTGTTTTGAACCGCACTGGGGGCTCATGCCCCCTCTTTCGCGCAGATTCCTCCACCCTCGCCAGCAAATGTGCTCCTTGAAGGAAAGAGCACCTGCCATGAGATGAGGACGCTACCGGAATACCGCCAGTTTCGGTAGGCGGCCTTATGCCCGCCGATGTGCACCTAAGGCCACCCTAGCCAGGGCGGCGCGGCGCCCGGGTGATGACGGCTAACCCAAAAGCCCAAAAGCAGCACAGCGACTTACGCTCGGCCATGACCGCAATGCCCAGCCAGACCCTGCGCCAGGGGGCGATACGCCACCGGGACGCCGCTGAGCTCCCCAAGGCGCAACCCTCAGACCCACACCAGGAGAGGACTTGACGACCACTCTAGGCCAGTGACCTATGTCGATCGGCGTCAGGCTACCGCGAGAGCACCGCAATGCAGCTAGCCAGTATGTCTCCCCCGAGAGAGCACCAAAACCCCCCCCTGGCTCGGACGGCTACAGCACCCCCTAGCGGCGCAGACCCCCCAGCGATCCCCTCCCAGGGCCACGCCAAAATGCCCGAATAAGAAAAAACCCAAGACACCCCCGACAAGGAATCCATCCGCCACAACGGCCCCCACAGGACAAGGCAAAGGGGCGCCCCACCCTACTAGGTGATGTATGGACGGGATTAAAGGAGCCAGAGAGATCGATGCTGATGTGGAGGCAGAGGCTGTTCAAAGGCTTTATATAATCTAATAAAAGTTCTATACTGATTGATATTAATAAGTTTTTATTTTTCCCAGTTTCTTAGCGATGCATAATGCAGAAGACCAAGTGACGCTGAATTTATCTCTTATGGTGACGATCTCTAAGTCGCCGCAAACTAGCAAATTGAAGGGGGAGGTGAAAATATTACAATTTCAGACACTTTGATAAGTCTTCACATATCAGGCACGCTAGAAGCCTCTGGACAGGTTGTAGCCTAACGCTATAGTGCATGATGTAATTGTCATGGTAGTATTTTTGTGCATTGTAAGCAAGTATTGGGAAAGGTGCCAGCCACCGGAACATCGGCGTTAGACTCTGTATAGTATACTCTATGAAGGATTTTATATTGTTTTGAATTGCAACCTTGGGTTACTATGCGTTTAAGTTGTTGGAGGGATTTGATCTTAGGGAAGGAAAAAGGGAGAGGGGAGGGGTTTTAAGGGGGACATTCGTAGACTGCAGAATGTTTGGTCAAAGTTACAACTGCTAAGTCCCCCTCCGCATTTTGAGTAGGAAGGAATTGATTCATCTATATTATAAAAGACAGTGTGCCTGTATATTTTAGACATTCATTGGGGGGGTAGTTTTAGGAAGCTCTAGTACACTTGATGGCGATTGTAACCCATATGTTTTTAGACTGAACTTATTTTATTATAGATTTAATTGTCCTGTATTGTATAATTAATCTGTTAAATGGCATAAACTGAATTCCTTCAGATATAGTGTTCCAGGTATTCATTTCCTTTACTCCTCGCGAATATGAAAATTTATCATTTATTTTTTTATTGGATGGTCATGATTGTTCCAGTATGGGTGTACGTCTGCATGGTAATAATTGAAGACCCTAGTGCATTTTAGATATTCCCACCATGCGTCAGAGAGGTGCTGACGTTGAGGCTTTGAAGCTACATGCCGGTTTTTATATTTTAGCATAATTAAATGGTAGAATCGGAATCCTTATATTATTGCATAATGTCTGTTCTACTTCTATCGCCAGGGTTCATCTAGAGACTGTATTTAAACCTATTTTGAGATGTAATGTCGTCCTGTTAGCAGCAGTAAAGATGAAAGTTAGGCAGATCTTAGTCGCTCCTTTATCTTTGGTCTTTTGTAATGGTTTTTTTTTTTAGGCTAATACGTGTGGGGCTTATCTTCTCAGAGAAATTTAGGTGATGAGGAGTCCAAAGATCTAAGACCAGTCAGATGACGGTTTATTTGGAACTCAATTGAGTATAAGTAATTGATTTTTGTGCAAGACCATCATTTTTATTGAAGCTACGCCTGGCCATAGAGGATATGGTTAGAGATTTCGTCATCTAGGCAGATACATCCTTCCACTTTTTTTAAGAGTGGGAATTGGTTCAGTTTGTTAAAGTCTGTCCAATCTAGGAGACACGTGATGGTCCCAATAATTCTAAATTATGTACATATTCCGGGCTAGACTGTAAGTTTGTATATTAGAAAGATTGTGGAAAGAACAATTATTGGAAGAACAGTCGATTTTTAGACCAATTTATCGCATAGTCTGAAATTTTGAGAAGAATTTATCAATTCAGTTCACCTGAGGCTACAGAGTTTTGTGGCGATGCTTGGATAAAGAGTATAGCATCATCTGCATAAAGACTATATTTATGTCAATATATCCGGCATTTTTTATGCCTTATAATACCTTTTAGATTGTCTGATTGCTGCTGCTAGTGGTTCAATAAAAATAGCAAATAGTGAGGGGGAAAAGTGGGCATCCCTGCCTGGTGCCCCTCTGAAGACAGAGGCGGGAAGATGTTTGGTTATTTTTGTTCTGATACATGCTGCGCTGGGGAACTGTATAATATTTTTATCCAGTTTTATGAAAGAGCTTCCAAACCAATATATTTAGTCAAGGTTTCAAACAAGAATTTCCAGTTAACTCTATCAAATGCTTTTTCTGCATCTAGAGATAATATATTGGTCTCAATATTTTTACTGTAGGATTAGTCTATTAATTACGGGTAGGGAGGGGAGTAATCTGGCGTGAATTAGTGAACGAATGGCCTACCTTTAATAAACCAGTTTGGTCGGGATGTATTATGAGGGGAGTAAACACTTTCTAATCTTTTTGCGAGGGCTTTACAGATTATTTTGAGGTCGACGTTAATAAGGGATATGGGTCGGTAGCTGGAAGGAAGTACTGGTCTTTTCCTGGTTTTAACAAGAGAGTGATGTTGGCAGAATTTATATTTGGCGGAAGTCTGCCATTTTTTTCTGATTCGCTGCACCATTCTTTGGAATATTGGGGCCAAAATTATTCCAGAATTCTTTGTAAAACTCTGTTGGGAATCCATCTGGGCGCTGGAGCCTTTTTATTGGGCATGCTTTTTTAGAGCTTCTTTGGATTTCGGCTGAAGTCATGGTAGCAATCCAAGGCCATCGCTTGATTATCTGATAGGTTTCGTAATTGTCACTTTGTCCAGAAATTGATCAATGTCATTTCTGACCGGGTCTATCTGTGGTGAGTATAAAGCTTTGTAGAAATCTCTGAAAGTGCTGTTTTATCTTTCAGGATCATAAATTGTATTCCTGTCGAGTCTTTTACTGCAAATATCGTTGTTCTTTCTTTCTTTATTTTTAGTTGGTTGGCTAAAAAGGCTACCTGATTTATTGCCATGTTCAAAGTTTTGTACACGAAGTCTTTGTACTGAGAATTGGTTTTTTTGTCGTTGATTTCATTTAATTCAAGTTTTGCTTTACGTTGTTTGCCCAGCTTTTCCTCTTCCTGGGAAGCATCTAGCAGTTTAATGGTTTCTTCTAATTCTTGTATACGTTTTGTTTTCTTTTTTCTTCTTATGTGATGAGAATGAGATTATTTTACCTCTCATCACTGCTTTCCCTGCCTCCCAGAGAACAGATGTTGATGTCCCTGGGATATCATTAAAT
Organism: Crenichthys baileyi; assembly: GCA_036173005.1. NCBI lineage: Eukaryota > Metazoa > Chordata > Actinopteri > Cyprinodontiformes > Goodeidae > Crenichthys > Crenichthys baileyi. Next base: position 73,288 of record JAHHUM010000719.1, on the reverse strand, counting down.
TCCAAATATGAAGTCCACTCTTTTTAAAAATATTTAATAAATTCTTCATCCCTAAGCAATAATGTATTAAACCTCCAGTTTTTGCTTTGTGGGTTTTCTTTCTTATTTACAAGAGTTAAGGAGACAGGAGCATGATCGCTGACAGCTATAGGGTGTATCTCAGTGTCTGAAATGTCAGTCAACAACGAGCTGCTGACTAAGAATAATCCAGACGAGAGTAAGATTGATGGACTTGTGAGAAGATGTATATTCTCTGTGTTTGGGTGAAGAGATTGCCATGCATCGCAAAGTCCGTAATCGCTCATGTACTTTTTTCTTTTGTTTAACTATGTTATATGATTGCCAACTACGCTGAGTCCCTGTTGTACTTCGCCTGTCTATTTTTTCATTTAGACCAAAGTTGAGATCGTCCCCAAGAAGAAGTGAGCAATCCAAGTGTTTAGACAGTGCAGAAAAAAAAAGAATGGAAGAATGGGGGGTCATCAACGTTTGGGGCATATATACTGACAATACATATATTTTGGCTATGTATAGATATTTTTATTATTATAAATCTACCCTCTGGATCTGTAACTGAGTCTAATACTGTAAAGTTAACATTTTTGTGAATTAAGATTGCTACTCCCCTTTGCCTAGAATTATAGCAGGCGGAAAACAGATTAGGAAACTCAGGTGATTTAAGATCATTTGCAGCTGTGGCGGATTTATGAATCTCTTGTAATAAGACAACGTCTGCCTGTAGTCTTTTAATCTGATTAAAATTTTTAACTTTTTCTCTCTGCTCTGGTGCCGGCTCCATCCATCCACGTGAGAAACCTTAGTGTGCCCATAGCTGTGCGTGTGGTCGCTAAAATTGTACTAAAAAAGCGCGTGTCACCACAGAAACAGATAGACCCAAGTGAAATCGTAGTCAGTGCCTGGGGTTGTGTGATATGGAGTCCCAAGGCAGAGATATGGCAGGGAAAAGACAAAAAATTAAGAGGCTGCTGGGGGTAAGAGGGGGTGTGAGATATAAAGTTATGTTAATAGATATTTGTGTGTGAGTGAATGTGCTTTTTGTGTGTGACAGAAGAAAAGAGAGTGACATAGAGGTGTGGGTAACAAGTGTAAATAGAGGAAGATGAGAGGAGACCAACAAAGAGCAGATATACCCAAAAGCCCAGCCATTAATCAATGTAAACCCATGCTGAGCTGTGCTTTACATAAGATTACATTTGCCAGGTATCTAACCTCTTTATCTAACCAGTGTTACTTTTATAGATTAACCTGCTGTTGCTCCTAATAAAGCCAGGGAGTGATCTCCCGATCTCTAAACAACTGACCATTGATATAAAGTTTATCTACAGCCACTGTAGCTCTGATGCCTTCGCTGATATATTTTTCTTCCTAATTGGGAATAAAACTCGTCTCCGATCGAGGATCTCCTTTGGGAACTGGTCATTGACGCTGAAGTTCGTTCCCGCAGCTCTCTGCCCCGACTTCTGACCTGCTCTTTTGTTTATAGTGCTCGAATTTTGCTACGATTGCCGAGGTCGGCTGTGTTCGGGGTTTCTTACCTGCGAGCGGTGAATATACAGGTAAGAGATATCTGTTTTTTACCTCGTCACTTGAGAGTTTTAGCTGACGTTGGAGAAATTCACGGACTGTGGATTCGGCGTCCTCCTCTGCCCGTTCCGGGGATACCGGAGAAAACAAGGTTGTCCCGCATGCCCCGGGCCTGTATATCCAGGATGGTCTCTTTCATTTTTTATTTTCTCCGGGACAGCTGCGTCATTCCATCGGTGAGTGTTTTTCACGCTATCCCTCAGTGTTTGGTTCTCAACTGTGAGCGAAGCGAGTTGTTCTGGCTAAAACTCCAGAGACTCCCTCAGAGCTTGAAATTCCCTGTGGAGAACCTCGACCAGGGCTAGACGGGCATCCAGGCTGGTTAGCTTCTTGTCGATAGAGTCCAGGACATCAACGTAGCTTTTCTCTGGAGAGATAGTGGAGGTGCTGGCCGAGCACTCTAAACGGTGGCGTTTTGATGTTGTGTGGGCCATGGGTGGAGATTTTTTGTGGCTTGCCCATTACAATGTTATCAATAACATTCATCCACGTAACTCTCCAGGCTGTCCAAAGTTTCCTCGTCCAGTTTTGTTTTATTGGGAAAAATATGAGACAGTGTTAGTACTTTTAATGTTTATATGTTCTGGAGGGGGGGGGGGTGGGAGGGGGGGGGGGGGGGGGCTTGAATTTTTATTGGCTTGTTTTACATGAGTTCTGTCGTGTTTGTTTACCAGTATACCGCCATATTACTTACGCACAACTCTTGCGAGATCTCAGCCGCTCATCTTCCGCCTCTCCAGCTCCCTCTTCCCCTACACTTTGCTCTTTGGTTTTTGTTTTTGCACTACAGGATATACACATCTACAATGTACAAATATACACATATATAAATAAGTAAAAAAGGTGCATTTGCAACATCTGTATGCTGCTGTTTTGTACTCTATTGAATGTTCAACAGAGAAACAGCCTGGGGGAAGAAACTGTCTCTGTGGCGGCTGGTTTTAGTGAACAGCGCTCTGTAGCGTCGGCCTGAAGGCAGAACTCTAAACAGTTTATGTGCAGGGTGTGTGGGGTCTGCAGAGATTTTAGCAGCTCTTTTCCTGACCCTTGACCTGTATAAGTCCTGGATGGAGGGAAGGTCAGCCCTGATGATTCTCTCTGCAGTCCTGATTATTCGTTGCAGTCTGGACCTGTCCTGTTTTGTGGATGAACCAAACTGCACTGAGATGGATGAAGACAGGACAGACTGAATGATGGCAGTGGAGAAGATGACCAGCAGCTACTGTGGAAGGTTGAACTTCTTGAGTTGCCTCAGGAAGTACAGTCTCTGCTGGGCCTTCTTTCGAACAGTGTCTATGTGTGAAGACCATCTCAGGTCCTCAGAGATGGTGGTTCCTAAGAACCTGAAGTGATCCACAGCCGACACGGTGTTGTTGAGGATGGTGAGGGGGGTGTATGGAGGTGGTGTTTTCCGAAAGTCCACCACCATCTCCACAGTCTTGAGTGGGTTTAGTTCATGGCAGTTCTGACTACACCAGTGTACCAGCCGATCCACCTCCTGTCTGTATGCAGACTCATCACCGTCCTGGATCAGTCCAATGACAGTGGTGTCATCTGCAAACTTAAGGAGTTTCATGGACGAGTCCGCTGAGGTGCAGTCATTTGTGTACAGGGAGAAGAGGAGTGGGGATAGAACACACCCCTGGGGGGCACCAGTACTTATTGATCTGGTTCGGGAGAAGATGCTCCCCAGTCTCACCTGCTGCTGTCGGTCCGTCAGGAAGCTGTTGATCCACTGACAGGTGGAGGCTGGGACGTTGAGCTGGGTGAGCTTCTGGTGGAGGATGTCTGGTATGATGGTGTTGAAGGCCGAGCTGAAGTCTACAAACAGGATCCTGGCGTAGGTCCCTGGACGGTCGAGGTGTTGTCAGGATGAAGTGTAGACCAAGTTAACAGCATCATCTGCTTACCTGTTTGCTCGGTAAGCAAAACTGCAGGGCGTCCAGTAGAGGGCCTGTGATGTCTTTCAGGTGCTTCAACACCAGCCGCTCAAAGAATTCATGACCACAGACGTCAGGGCTACAGGCCTGTAGTCATTTAATCCTAGGATGGTGGGTTTCTTGGGCACTGGGATGATGGTGGATCGTTTGAAGCAGGAGGGGACCTCACACTTCTCAGTGACTTGTTGAAGATCCCGGGTGAAGATTGGAGCGAGTTGATGTGCACAGGCTTTCAGGCATGATGGGGAACGTTATCAGGTCCTCCAGCTTTCTTGTTTTCATGTGCTGAAAGAGCCTATTTACATCTTCCTCAGAGATCTTTAGTGCAGGCAGAGGATCTGAAGGTAGGGGGTTGGTTGCTTTACTGGTCAACTTGTTCCTGAATGGGATGTGAAGGAGTTGGTTTGAGGTGTGAATGGCTTTCTTGTCATGTCTGCAGTAGAAGCCATTCAGACGGTTAGCCAGGCGGAGGACTTTGTTCAGGAAGGGGTGGGGCTTCTTTTAGGAATCAGGTTTCTCAGACCAGTCCATACAGCCGAAGTGTCACCCTAGAAAGGCTGTTTTTCAGCTTCTCACTGTAGCTTCTCTTGGCTGCGTTGATCTCCTTTGTAAGTTTTCCCGGGCCTGTCTGTACCCCCCAATCTCCACTGCTGTGTGCTTTTCCTTGTCCTGTGCAGTTCCCGAGAGTGGAGTAAACCATGCTTGTTGTTCCCAAAGGTGCAGAAGGTCTTGGTCTGCACACACATGTTCTCACAGAAACTGATGTATGAGGTCACCACATCAGTTAGTTCGTTTTAAAATCAGTGGCTGAGGTTTTAAAAAGCCAGTCTGTGCATTCAAAGCAGGCGGTAGCATCTGCTTCGATTTCCCAGTCCTTTTTAACAGTGTGAACCACAGGTTTGGAAGCTCTTAGTTTCGCTTTTCAAGTTGGGATGAGGTGGATAAGGCAATGATCCGAAAGTCCCAGAGCAGCCCTGTAAACAGCATGATAGGAGTCCTTAAAAAAGCTGTGTAACAGTGGTCCAGTGTGTTTTTGTCTCTGGTGGGACACTTAATATGCTGTCTGTATTTTGGGAGCTCATTAGAGAGATCTGCGCTGTTAAAATTCCCAGTATTATGATGAAAGAGTCAGGGTATTTTTTCTCTACGTCTGTAATCAGCTCAGCAAGATGTTTTTCCGAGGCAGAAGTGCAGCCATGCGGAGGAAAATATGAGCCGATTATTATGAACGAGGAAAACTCTCTCGGTGAGTAAAACGGTTTGCAGATTATGGAAAATGACTCCAGATCCGGACTACATGTTTTCCCCAGCACTTTTATGTCTCTGCACCAACCTTCATTTATATAAAAGCAGATTCTGCCTCCTCGCTTCTTCCCTGATAGCTCCGCTCTGAACAGCTGGAAGTCCGGTATCAGCAGTGCGCGGTCCGGGTTGTTGTCACTCAGCCATGTCTCAGTAAAGCAGAGAACCGCTGATCTGCGGAGGTCCGAGTTTTTACCGGTGAGAAGAAGTAGCTCGTCCATCTTGTTGCTTAGAGAGCGGACATTTGCCAGATGTATTGAAGGCAGTGGTGTACGAAGTCCTCTTTTGCGGAGCTTTACCAGGGCGCCAGCACTCTTTCCCCGCCGAAGCTTCCGCCGCAGTATCCCGTAGAGTCCCGCCGCTCCGCTTGCCAGAAGCTCAGTGAACCACGGATCAATGAAGGATGGTGAAAAAAACCCAAGAGAGGACTCTCTGATGTTGAGAAGTTCCTCTCTACTGAATGAGACCACCGAAATGTGGCCCGAGACCAAAGTACTGTGGCACTTTCACAATTCAATTACCGGTATTGTAAATCAGTCATTTATATTCACCCTCATTAACATTGAAAATCACCAACGGGTTTCTAAAGGCTGGACTGCTGCGTGATTAAGGGGACCGGGTCCCCTCAAGTGAAAGCGTCAACGAAGAGGCTGAAGTGAGTGACGAGATCCTGAGGCTGTTCAATGCAGACACTGAAGAACAGGACTTTGATGGTTTCAGTGCGCTGGAAGAACATGAAAAAGGCAATCGATGACTTTTGACCTGGTAGGCTGCAGTGTAAATCAGTTAGGAGATATTGGAATCTTGTTCGTGCTCTGTTCAGTAAAAAAGCACTAGCAACGAAATTTGTGTTACTGATAACATACGTATATTTAAAGGTAGCCGTGTTACAGGCACTGTTCGGAAAAAAGAATTTGCAATATGCATTTGTTTATATTACCATACGGATTAAATTATAAGTAAAAAATTCCTCACGTGTTACATCTTTCTGTGTAAATCATATTACAACGTGGGACACCCGCGGCTTAACATCCGGTGCGGCCTGTACACGTACAAAATTGGTTTTCTTTCTAAAATTAGAGCATGCAGCTTTTAATCAGGTGCGCTCTGTAGTCCGGAATTTACGGTAATCTCTTCTATTCAGTAAATAATGCGCCAGCAGCTTCGACCTTCAGCAGAGAACATGGAGTATCAACAACAATGATAACTCTGCCTCCAACAGCTCCAGCAGAGACAACCGGCCAGTTGGCTGAGAAAGAGAGGTCATCACAAAAGGTCTCCCCGTCGAAATCCACAGGAGAGGTGGACTCCCCCGTTATGCCCCCCTCCCCCAAACCCAGACACAGACCGCACAGAACTCTCCCATCTCCCCACTGAGCCCGCTTTTTGCTTTACTGGATTCTGATAACATGAAAGGAGCTCCTAAGATCGGGACCCAAAAGGCTCTGACATCTTCTCCATTCAACACCCCCCGTGGCCGAGGCCCTGCTATTGAACCAACATCTTCCAGATGCTGCAGAGCCCCACCACCTCCTAATCTATCTCCTCCTCATCAGGACCTTCAAATCACTTCTCTGTGATACAGTCTGGGCCCCAGTGGAAACTCTATCAGAAATGAGCATGTCCAGGAAAAACTTGGGCCCCTAATAGGAGATAGTTGTAAAATCTCTGTGCTTAAACGTGACAGAAAGAACAAAGCTAAAAGGATAAGAGACAGTAATAAACAATCAAAAAAAGCCATAAACTGTCAGGTAGAACCAGACACAGAATTAATATCAGCAACTAAGTCCTATAAACTGGCTTTATTGAACATTAGATCTCTGTCAGGAAAATAATTTTTAATCAATGACTTCATTACTGACCACGATCTTGATGTTCTGTTTTTAACAGAAACATGATTATATGAAGTTAATGAAGCTCCCATTCTAATAGAGTCGACGCCTCCAAACTACAATTTTCTTTGTGAGAGCAGACAGCAAGAAAAGGTGGAGGGGGGGGGGCACTTTGTTTAAAGATTTACTAGAGTGTAAAAAGTATTTCTGGGCATATTTGACTCATTTGAATATTGGTTTGTCTCCAGGTAAAGAGCCCGGTCCCGAACCATGTTCTTGAATATTTACAGGCCTCCTAAGTCCAAAACAAACTTTTTCAGTGATTTTAATGAGCTTTTATCTGTGATATGTGTTGATTATGACTGTTTAATTATTGTGGGAGACTTCACTATCCTGCAAGAAGAATGGCTTAAAATCCCTCTGATCACTGTGCAGGACTTGTATATGTCATTCCCAAGACGAATTGAAGCTGTATTGGCCGCAAAAGGAGGCCCTACACCATACTAATAAATTATTGTGGTCTAAAACCAGGTGTTTCAGTTTCATTGTCCAACCCCTGTAGATCTATATGACACTCTTAGAAATGTTGGTTTGACTCAACATGTTAAACAGCAAACGCACAAACATCAACTCCAGTACCACTGTTGTCTCCAACTAGAACTGATTTTGAGAAAATTTCCTAATTTCACCAAATAAACTACAAAAACTTAGAAGAAATCTTACAGCAACTAAGCTCTTCTTCCTGCTGTCTCCATGTTTTACCCACAGCTTTCCTTCAGAAAGCTTTGCCTGTAATAAAATCTGATTTAACTCAAATAATAAACACGTCCCTTTTGTCAGGTGTTTTCCTCCAGGCCCTGAAAACAGCAATTATCAAACCTCTATTGAAAAAGAGCAACTTGGACGAGCTGCTACTACAGAACTACAGGCCTATATCAAACATCCCCTTCATCAGTAAGATTATTGAAAAAGCTGCGTTTCAAAAGTTAAAAATTCCTAAAAAGACCAAACCGCTTCGATGTCTTCCAGTCAGGCTTTCTGCTCACCACAGTACAGAGACTGCTCTTGTCAAGGTGTTCAATGACATCCGTATAAATGCAGACTGTGGAAGAGCCACAGTGCTGGTATTATTGGACCTTAGTGCAGCATTCAACAATGTTGATCACTCCATTTTATTAGAGCGCCTGGAAAACTGGGTCGGCCTTTCTGTTACAGCACTCAATTGGTCTAAATCCTACTTGAAGGACAGGGACCTTTTTGTGTCAGTAGGTAACTTTACATCAGAGACCACAAAAATCACATGTGGCGTTCCCCAAGGGTCCATTTTAGGGCCCCTCCTAATCAATATCTATATGCTCCCCCTAACTCAGATTTTAATAAAAAACAACGTAAGTTATCATAACTATGCAGACGACACACAGCTATACGTTACGATGTCACCAGGTGACTATGAACCCATTCAAGCTCCCTGTAGCTCAGAGAATAGACTTTAAAATACTTCTGTTAGTCTATAAATCACTGAATGGCTTAGCACCAAAATACATTACAGACTTGTTGTCAACCACCCAGACCTCTCAGGTCTTCTGGGTCAAATCTACTCTGCACACCCAGAACCAGAACCAAACATGGAGAAGCAGCTTTTAGTTCTTATGCTCCACTAATCTGGAATAAACTCCCAGAAAACTGTAAAAGCGCCGTAACCCTAAGTTGCTTTAAATCAAGATTAAAAACTTATTTGTATAGAGTGGCCTTTGAATGTGTTATCTAAACATTATTGGTTAAGTTTTCAGTCCAATTTTCCTTTCATCTTCATATCCATCATTCTATTCTCTTTTTTTTTAAATTACCTCTGTTGTTTGATTCTCTGTATCATTGTAATGTTTTTCCTTATTTCCTTATGTTTCCTTGAGTGCCTTGTTGCTGAAAAGTGCTATATAAATAAACTTGACTTGACTTTTGTTGGTCTTGAACCAGGATGCTGCTGGCTTACTGGTGTGTTTGGGTTGTTGTCTTGTTGAAACACTTATTTCCTCTTCGGCATCAGGCAACGTGGCCTCTTCAAGTATGTTGATATAGCCTGATCCATGATTCCTTGTTTGTGATGAATCGACCCGACTCCACAGTAAGAGAAACACCCCCACATCATGATGCTTTAACCACCGTGCTTCATTGTCTTCAGAGTGGAATGTGGCTTCAGTTCAGTGAATGGAGGCTTAATTCATAAATGGGGTTGTCTGATGAACTGTCTTCTGTTCTTGGAGAACAATCTGACCTTCACCTGTCTACAAAATGTTTCTCCACGTTTTCCCCTCTCCAATCAACGTCCTAATCAAAGTTCTTCTGAACAATGTCTGAAATGACCCGTTTTTCTCAGATTTTCAGAGTGAAATCTATGTTCAACCTGTGCTGGCATCATCCTTAAATAAGGAGCACCTGGTTGACTCCTGGTTCTCCACAGAATGGGACCTCAGTTACTGAACTCGACACTGTTGTTACTTCAAACATGCCTCTTTCAATCAATTATTCATTTACTCAGACTCCGGAGCATGCAGAGATGAATGATGGTTCTGTTGGGTTTCTATGACTCTACTATACCTACTAGTGAATTATTTGCCTTGTGGGGATATGATTTCTACCATGAACAGAGACTGATCTGGTTGTTGTAGTTGGACAGCTGTTACTTTGAACACAACTGTAGATACCAAAATGGCTGCCAGCTGTGTTAATCTACAGGAAGACAAACAGGAACAGACCTGCCTTCACAATAAAAGCCCTACAGATTTCAAATGTTTGATCATTAGTGGCAGGTAATTTGAAGAGTCCATTGTTTCATGTGCATCACCTGCATTACGGTGAAATTAGGTTGATCTTATTTAGAGCAGAAGAAGAAGAAACATCTAGAGTAGTTTCTTTTGCTGGTTTAGTCTTTGAATATGAGTAGACATGTCCTCCGTTTTTTATTTAATTTATTTAGCTCCTTATTGCAGCAGGTCTTCTTCAAGTAAATCAATTTAGTATAATTTTATTTTCTAATGGCATCAAACGAAATGAGGTGACATTTTTTCAGCAGATTAGTCCAAGAAATTATAGAAGAGAAACATAACATAGGCACAATAATAAAGAACAGCATAATCCTAAATTCAGTTCATGCGGAGGGTATGAGGATCTCTCACAATGTTCAGAGTCTTTGTTCCTGCAGGGATCCTGGACAGAAGATAGGGAGGCTCCAATAACCTTCTCAGCTCCCCTCACTATCCTCTACAGGGTAGAAAGGAAGCAGGAATGAAATCTCATTGTCCTGAACATATTAAGATTTGATGCCTTAAAGTGAAATCTTTGAAGGTGCTTAAACTCTGGGTTGTCTGAATGTAGCAGCTTGGAGAGCTAACAAACAGGCAGCTTATGGATGGATTTAAAAGCTTTCTGCGGTGAGCCCAGCCTGCCTTTAGTAAACCATAGCGGGGAGTCTGCTTTAGTTCTTCTTAGCTTCTCCTGAACCCAGGTGGAATCCCTAGTTTTGTTTTACTATCTTAGGACAGAGAAACGTTTTGAGGTGGGTCATCCATTTACTTCTCAGTGAAGTTTTACATGCATGTATGAACACTTCACTTCGTCCTTTTCTGTGTCGCCAGTAAGCGAACACACATCCATTCAACATGTTCCCCTTTAAAGTTAGTTTAGTTGTCAGTTTGTGTCTGGTGTACAAGAATCCAACCACTGCTGATTCAGTTTGAACGTCATCATCCATATATGGTTCTCACTTCCTGTTTTGAAGAGAGGCTTTTGTGTTGTAAAAAAGTTCTTCAAAAATTACTTTGTACTTACAATTCAAAAGTGGAATATTATTTACTTATGCTTCATACCTTCAGAATTTCTAGGCTTTAAGCCTCAAATATAAATTACCTTTAATCTGAGGTCATTAGTGATGATGGTAAAACATTTTCCACAGAGAAACTGAGTGAGACAAGATGTCCATAAAGGTCAGATCTTTAGCTTCTAACATTGGTGAACTATGTTGTTTTTATGCTGTTTAAGGAAAATGAAGAGTGATGAACAGTTGCCTTATGTGTCGCCATTCCCCTTCCTATTTCCATCTCCTGATCTTTCTCCTAATGGATCACCATATTTGACTGATATCAAACATGTTAGAGTGATTTTATCTAACAGAAGGCCTATAGGTTGTTAAAATGATGATGTTATTGAACTTATTAAACACGCCAGGTAAGTCTTCAACATTCCCAGCATGCTTCTTTGTTCCTTTCTGTGTTCTTACACACACTATGTTGACTCGTCCGTTAAATGCGGCTCCGCCTAAATCAGTGAATGTTTTTACAACAGAAACTGGAAAACCCGATCCGACCCAACAACCTGTTTGATAAAGAGTTTGGTGTGGAGCCGATTACCAATCATAATGAGTGATCTTAAAATCAACATATTGTGGAAACACACTCATTAGACTCTGCATGTTGAAGATAAGCCCATTATCTGCATATAACCTAATGTTTTATATCTACCATCAACCAATAACTGAACCTGGGAAGTCCTGATGCTCAAAGGATGCTCAAACCTTTATCAGATGCAGTGCATCTGATATAGGAAAGCTTTGTTTTGAATTGGTACCACAATTACATTTTTTCCTGATATTATTCAGCTGTATTTTCCCTGATCAGCGCCGGGTCAAAATTATACATACAGAATCAAATGTCCACCACACCCCCACTAATGTTAAATGTCCCTTGGCCGATCACAGCCATCAACCAGCTTCTGTCTTTTTACTGGCTCATATTTGACTCGAGTTCTTGGCAGAATTGGTAGAGTTTATTTAAACTGGTTGGTTTCCTGCCACAGGTCAGATTTTACCCGTTGTCATCCATTCCTAGACCAGCTGCGACGAGTGTTTGGGATCACAGCCAACTGTGTCCACTTTTCAACCATATAGCTGTTGATTTGATGTCAAGACTTTGGAGACAGCCCTCTCTTTTTCAGACTCTATCCACTTTGTTGTTAGGTAAAAACAGTATATTTAAGCTTGTGAACCAAGTTCCTGTTTTCAATAATTACTGCTGTTGTGTGTTGTCTCATTGTTTCACTATGGAATTAAATCAATTTAAATGCAACCTTTAGACCCTATTTAAGCTTCAGCGTAGGCTACACGTTAACTGTTAAATGAAGAAGTTTCTTTTCCTCTTTTTTCAAAACATTTTCCATGTTTTGTGGTATTATTCATAACACCTGCAGCATTACACACAGAGATGATGCTGCTGTGATTGGTTGTTGGTCCAGCCCTTTTTGAACACTGGACAAAACTGAACTGAGGTTCTATCTTTTTGCAGGATATTAAACTAGTGGGACATCTTTCATATTTAGCAGCTAGGTGGGTTTTGCAACCATTAGTCTGATGATCAAAGCTCAAACCCTGCATGCAGATCTCTACTTTGGTCATTTCTGTGTTACTCTGTCTTTCTTTTTACTGCAACATTTGCTGCGATTTTCAGTTGTGCATAAAACTTCAGTAAACTGAGGTTACTGCAGGCTGCCAGCTGCAGCAAAAACAGGGAAATCAGATAGTGGTTCAATTTAAAAAAAAGTAAAATCAGTTTAAACTTTCTGGAAACGTGTAACTCTATGTGAAAACATTGTTTTACAGCGACATCAAACTCCAATTTTTTCTCAGCAGTTATCTTCTAAAGCATAGAAGGGCAAGCAGAGGCATTTGGATCCTCTCTATCAGACCGCTGCTGTCCTCAGATGAATAATACAAAATACCCAAAAATAAGCCAACAATAAACAAACCAAAGAAAGCAAAATCTAATGATTTAAAAGTCAGCGTTTGTGCTGGCAACAAGCTTGACGTTATTAGAAAAGAAAGTAAGAAAGCCTAAATGTATTCCTAAATATCTGCAATGAAGATTATAATTTTTGATTAAATTTATGGCAGCCATGGTTGTTTAAATATGGTCCAGTTGGAGCACATAGTTGGCCACACATTCTTTAAAACATCAGTCCAAACCCAAAGGAAATGTGTCACATTAACAGATTTTTAATAAATAACTCTTCCTTGACAGGAGCCCAACTTCTAGGCTTATAAGAGCAGAAAGCAGCAATGTGCCTCAGTTTTGTTTCGAATTAAAAAATCTGCCAATCAGCCATAATGTGTTGTGGTTGTTTGCTTTTGTGATGATGGGAGCAAACAATTATTAGCCCCGGAAAAACAGTTTCCTGAAGTATTAAATAATATCAGGTTCTATATTTCTTCCTGGGTTCAGGTTTTAGAGGAGTTTATTCGGCTTAAAAACGGACGATTTTTGAACGTGTGTACACAGTTTCCAAATGTGTGGCCAAATGGCAGAATTACAGAAACAACTCCCAGCCATCCTGGGGTAAACCCTGTGTTCAGTTTTAGGTAGGTTTTTAAAAAAAATCTTTCTTCAGTGAGTGTCAGATCCCGTAGTTTTTTGCTCCTGGTTTTACCTGAAAAAACAAAAACCTTTCCCAAGCAGAAACCTAAAGTCCTGCACATTACTGAAAGACAGGTTCCAAAAGCAATTCAAAACATTATCTTTTTCTTCACTTTTTCAAGCCATTCTAAGTTTTTAAGTTCTTTAAATGTGCATTATTCTAATCTACCCATATAAACATACGTAAAACCAAGTTTTATATATGTTTTTTAGATTTGAGCATGAAGAAGTAAAGCTATACGCTGATGACTAACTGCTGTTTCTGTGTCTTCTTCTCAGGTATAACCTTGAGTTTTCAGACCACCAGCGGAGGAGCTTTCACGCTGGAGGGCAAAACAACCACAGGATCTAATCTACACACACGTTTATATTTAATATTTATTACTGCTGCTCAATGGAAACAAACAAACACCACAAAGACTGTTATTCTGCTTCGATAGTGACAATGTTCGGATGACAATGAGAGAGAAGAAAAAAACCTGAATGTCCCGCGTCATTTGCACTATTTATCTTTTTTATACTTTAAAATCCTAATTTAACTTCTTTGCTTTCTTTGAACATGAACAAAAGTAGAAATTGTCCTTCAATCAGAAAATCCTGTTTGACAAGAACAATCAAATAATCACATCGCCTGCCTGATGTTGCAGGAGTTGAAACTGTGTTTGAACAATCTGGACTTTATAACGAGTCATGTGCCAAAAGATGCTGAGTTTTAAGTGACTGAATGTTTTCTGATTGCTTTCTTCTGGAATCAGTTATCCCACTGTGGCCTGTTGGAAAAACATCAACACTGACCTCACAATCACTGTCCAAACCGGAAAACCTGCAAGTGTCTTCTAAAAAAGCAGCTAAAGGACGTAAAACAGCAGAATTGCAGAGTTTAGTATAAACTGGATTTGTTTTTAACTGCAACGGGTATTCAGTTTTTTTTTCTCGTCTGGTGACCCCACCAAACATCCACCAGACCTGAGAAATCCCACTGCTTTAAATCCTTCTTCAAGTTCGGAACTATCCTGAACTTCTCCAGGTCTTCTATCCGAGAGTTTATTCCAACTCTCCCAGATTGTACAATCTATGAACTCATGAACAGATAATCAAAGACGTGTTGACAATATTAAGATGTGATAGAAAGTTCTGCAGGGATCCGATTTCTTTGCTCCTTTTTTCTTCCAGTGATCATCCCAGGTATTTTCCCACACCTGCACAGGGATGTCTATAGAATAGAGAGGAAAACTTGCCTTTTTACTGCCTTTTATATTTTTACCTGCTACAGTAAGACCTAGTAGACAGTAAACATGTTCAGTATAAACAGCTATGGTGTTTTTTATATTCGGTGTGCCAGTCAAGATCTCCAAGGGGAGGTTTTTATGTTTTTCTAAATACTACATTTGAAACCAAAAAGATGTATTTCCTGTGCAGTCATGCTGTAGTTTAAACAGAAAACAATGCAATGTGAACATATCATCCAGATGACAGTTTTCCTATTTAATTTTGTCTGTTGTAAATAATTTTGTATTTAAGGAAGAGAATTGTATATATGTTCTTTCTAATGTTTCTTTCCAATGAATCAATAAATATATATTTTTTTCATAAATGAATTAGAAAGTATTTCTCTTTTTGTTTATGCTTCCAATTTTTGCTCCAGCGTTTCCCTTTCAGAGAACCAAAGACCAACAAAACTGGATTGGCTCTCCACCAATTTAGAACTTTAGAGCAAGCTGTGTAGCTGATTGATTAACCTGCTGCATGGAAGGATGGTAGCTCGCTAACGGGAACGTCTCTGCAGCGTTAAATAATCCTTCTTCTTTTCAGAGGAATGAGCTTGTAAAGAGAAAGCAGATGTTATTCTGCTGATTAAGAGAAAACCTGTTTACCAGCGGCTGTTTTACCTTGTTTCCATCTCCATCAACGCTGCTTACTTTGCTCTTTCTCATAGTCAGCTAGATATCTCCTCAGCAGCTTGCAGTAGAGCTCTTCCTCTATATGAGGAAGTGTGTCCTCTTCCACAGTTTTAGGCTGATCTCAGTTTCCAGTAACAACCCTCCATGTTTCAGAGAACATAAACAAAACTCTTTCCTCCTGCAAAGGAGCAGCTCATGCACTGAAGATTTGATGTTTAAATTTGTTCACAATGTTTGCACAAATAATACATGTGTAAATATTCTCTTGCAAAGAAATGCAAACTCCTACTTGGGACAGTCTGCTCTGATTGGCCAGCTCCAGTAGCCTGATTACCAAACTACCAATAGCTGTTCTGAAAAGCAGAGGAAATTTAATGTTTTCAGATCTCACTGAACATTTTTACAAATATATACTTCCCTTCTTCAACTTGGCCAGAATTTCTAAGAACTTTTATTTTGTAACCCATAATTTTCTGTTTGCATTGGGTATAAGTACAACATCCGGTGGCCCTTTTCGTCATTGTACAAAATGGGAAGAGAGACGCTTCGATCAAGTGAGGAAGATTCATGTTGATCTTAATCAGTCATGGCATGGCTCCAAGAAAATATCTTCAGAACACCAATGCAAGCTGGACCAGGACCACACACAGTGAGGAGGATGGTGAGGAAGGTAGAAACATCTCTAAATCTCACTGTTGGAGAACTGCAGCAAGGAGCGGCATCTTGTGGTCATCAAGCCTCAACCTTTAGATTCTATTTTCACAACTGTCAAAAAGCCTTTTCTGTCCAATCACCACCAATGTGGTCTTTAGTCAGGTGAGACTCAGCTTGAGCTTTTCAGCAACGATCGGATAGATGGATGGATAAATGGATGGATGGATGGGCTTAATGTTAAATACACAAACAGTGAATGAAACCTCCGAGCTGCTTCCAAATGAACCTGCAGATCTAAAGTTTAAACTAGATGTTTTACATACACTAAAAAACGACACATAACCTTTTTCCTCCCTGACATTAAACCAGACAATACAGTTCCTGTTTTAGGTCACTTAGGATTAACAAAATTATTTCTATTTGCTAAATTACAGAACAATGAGGAGATTTTAAAGATTTTTTCTTTACTTTTTAAAACGTTTCTATCTATTTGTTCAGCATTTCGTAGAATTTCCTTTAAACTGTTTGACTTCAGAATCAGAATCAGAATCAGAATTCTTTATTTGTCATTGCTCCACATGGGTGCAACGAAATTTCCAAATTTCTTCAGTCAAATGTTATGGGTTTCATTTCTAAAAGCTCTTGCAACGGTTTGCTCGGATCTTGGCCCATTCCTCATGACAGAACTGTTGTAACTGGGCCAAGATTGTAGGCCACCTTGCACACACAGCTCTTCAGCTCTGCCTTTCATCAGGACTCTCTGATGGCCGCTCTAAAACACAGACTTTGTTGTTCTTGGACCACTGTAACTAATCTGGTGATATGCTGACGGACATTCTCCATCTGGAAGACCTATTTGTGTCCAAACTTTATCTTCCTGGCTAAGATCTTGAGATGTTGCTTCACTTAAATGTGGCTAAATTCTGTTGGGGTGGGGTGTGTGTGTGTGTGTGTGTGTGTTTTCATTAACAGCAACTGGTGTAAGGACGCCACAGAGGTCAGAAGCCATTGCTCCACCAACATGGAGTTTCTGACCATAAAATGTAGACCGTTCTACCAGCCCAGGGATTTCTCCATGGTCAGCATCTCCGCTGGTTCTCCAGGCACTGACACAAAGAAGGCCCTGAACGAACTGTACCACTCCATTATTGAAGTGCAAACCTGGAGGCGGTTTATATCGTTGCAGGAGATTTCAATCCGACAAACATGACATCAGCATGTGGATTTTGCCACAGGGGGAATGAATACTTTGGATTTGTCCATCACAAACTTTATGACAGCATTTTAAGCAGTGCCTCACCCCCACCTAGGCTCCTCAGACCATATTTCTGTGCAGCTGGTCCCTGCATACAAACCCCTACTCCTCACAGAGAAACCAAGTAAAGCAGGTAAGAACCTGGCCCAAGGAGGCTATGGCAGCATTACAGGACTGTTTGGAATGCACTAACTGGGCTGCGTTCAAGAATGCAGGATCAACTAGGAGTATGCTGTCTCTGCATACATCCAGAAGTGTATGGAAGACTTGTGTGTGATCAAAAACATCACAACACCAGCGAATCAAAAACCCTGGATGACCAAGGAGCTGCACTACATGCTGAAGGCAGGGAATGCTGAATTTAAATTGGGGAAGCAGCTTCTCTGAGGTCATCCCTGGCTGACCTCAACCCTGCCATCAGTGTTGCAAAAAAAACCTACAGCCAGAAAGTACAGTGCTTCTTCCATGACCTCAAGAACCACAGGCGGATGTGATAGCGATCCAGTCCATCACAGATAATAGAGGACACTCACCAAAACCCCAGAACCACACAGACTTTGAACTCAGTCCATCCCTCACCTGAATGAACCAGCTCTCAGGCTTGAGGTAGTGGTCATTCGGAGGACCACAAGCGAAGTTAATATCCAGAAGGCTGCAGACCTTAAGTCCAGCTTAACACCTCGCTGGATTAGGCCATCGTTCCATCATGTTTCTAGTCTGCCACCATCATTCCACCATCAGCAGCCTGAATGACTCCGCCCAGTAGCCTTTAATACCATCATCCCCCAGCACCTGGTCACCAAACTGCCCACTCCCGGTTTCAGCACCCTTATGGGTAACTGGCTGCTGGATTTTCACACCAACAGATCCTGGTGGGTGCAGAACAACACCTCCAACATTTTCTCCTTGAGCCCCAGTTCTCCTCAGTGCTGTGTCCTGAGCCCACTGTTGTTCACGGTGATGACTCATTCAGAAGGTTCTGACCAGCTGGCTCGAACTGATTTCATATTGACATTAAATTACAGACAGGTGGAGTCTATTTATTGATCCTAAAAGCTCCAACAAGGTGGGAGACACACCTCGAAAACATCTAAAAGATTCTTTTAATCAAATGATGTTAAAAATCAAAGTTTCTAACATGAGGTGTGAAAGTCAGTAAAACAGCGGAGTGCATGAGTGAAGAATGTATGAGTAACGTGTTGTAACGTGCAAAAAAAATAGACAGAAACAAAATGTGACAGTATACCTGTGGAGGAGAGCAGGCAACAGTTAGTGAAACTTTATTTAGGTGAGTTGGAGTAAAGAGGGCTGGATACAAATACACGGCACACTTTCAGGTTTTTATTTGTTGTTTTATTTGTTTCATGACCCAGTTATGTTTTAGTTTGTGTTGGTCTGAAACATGAAATCTCAATAAACAGATTCAGGTTTGTTGTTGGAATGTCAGAACGAGACAGGAATCCTTTTTCAGGCAGCGAAGCTGAACTTCATCTGGAAACGTTTTCAGCTTCCCAGATGAAACTAAGTGAAACAGCAGAAAGAGTCCAAAAAACCCTTTGGAGAACGTTTGATGACAATCTTGAAAAACATCTCAGGAGGTTCTGACTGTTTGGAAGCAGAAGCTAAAGACCTGAGCCCTGGATGAACAGTGAGGGGTTTACAGATGAAAGAAGAGTGAGAGTGAAGATCTCCCACAGAGGAAACCAACACCTGTCATCACTCCTTCACCGTCTGCGACCTTTGACCTGCTCCCGTTTTTCCCAGCTTGTTTTGGAAATGAGCAGTGTGTCTGTGCTCAATGCTGACTGGCGTGAAGTGTATGTGTGTGTTTGTGTGTGTTAGGGACAGGAATTAAGTGTCCTTCTCCTCCTTGTCCTCGACCTCTCAGACATACAGGAACTGAAGCTCCTTCCTTCATGGTGGACGAAACATGACCTTCTCCTTTTCTCTGGATGGTTTCAGCTTCATATCCACGTTGTTGGTAATATTTATATGTTCCAGTCATTTAAGGTTCTTCTTATCATGCTTTTAATTGACTAAAATAGGATATCATTCATTCATTCAGCTTCTATACCACTTCTTCCATAGTGGGTTGTGGGTTGCGGGGGTGCCTTTCTCCAGCAGTCTATGGGCGAGAGGCGGGGTACACCCTGGACAGGTTGCCAATCCATCGCAGGGCTAAAATAGGATATGAAAGAGCAAAGTAACAGATACAAATTTGGTATGTTTGATTGAACATTTGATAATAAACACAAGGTAAATATCCTGGAATGTTTAAATGTATTTTTACTGGGAGAAAGAGACACATTTTAATTGGAAGTGCCAGGAAATAGCAGGATCCCACAGTTATAGCAGGAACTTTTCTCTTTTAGCTTCTCATGGAACAAAAAACATTTTTTCTCCTTAGAAGAGAAATCTCAATCAATCTAATAAAACCTCTGGACTGATGTTCTTATTTCCAAGTCAGAACTAAAAACCAGTCAATGGTTTCACTTTAAAAACCTCCTTCTCTGTTAGCTTTCCAGGAACTGAAAACTGATGGTTCGAGTCATCAGAGCATGTTCAAGATGGGCCACCATCAGATGGTGGTGGGAGCAGAGTGTGGAAACCAGCAGGAACAAGCTGGATGTTGTTGTGTTCAAAGGTTATTAAACCGAACAAAGGAAACAAAATGCTGGATTCAGACGTGAAGGATTTATTTCATTTAATGTCATGTTCTCACCAAGCCATTAAGATTTCCAGGTGTTTCTTTGTCCTCGCAAACACATTTTAAGGTGTCTAATGATGCAGGTTGGCTTTGTCCCATTTATGGTTATCAAACATTCAGTAGTGAGATCTGGAATGCAGGCAGGTCACTCCCCTTCTTCCTCAGTCATGTCTTGAAAATATGTGGTTCTGAGTCTCAGTCATCCGTCCGTCCATCCATCCGTCCATCCATCCGTCCGTCCATCCATCCATCCATCCATCCGTCCGTCCATCCATCCATCCGTCCGTCCATCCATCCGTCCATCCATCCGTCCGTCCATCCATCCATCCATCCGTCCATCCATCCGTCCGTCTGTCCATCCGTCCGTCCGTCCGTCCGTCCGTCCGTCCGCCCGTCCGTCCGTCTGTCCGTCCGTCCGCCCGTCCGTCCGTCCGTCCATCCATCCGTCCATCCGTCCATCCATCCATCCATCCATCCATCCATCTTACTGTGTTTGTTCGTACTGGGTCTCTGGACCAACTGTTCCAACATGTCTCCCAGCTTGGCTGACAGTGAACATCTTGGCACAGCAGCTGTTGAACTAGCCTGAAGGTCACTCAGTGCCAGTGAGGCAGTAGGTGGATTTTCTGCCCCGTGCATTAGTTTTCTTCTTTTTTTGTGGCAGTACTGGTGCCGCAGAGGTCTTTGGGTCTGGACTCGAACTTGGGACTGCATCAAGGGCCGAGGCCCCCTTATTTGGGTCTACTGCTACGGCATGCCCCGTGCTGCCGTGTTACATTTCTGGACGGTTTTCCACATGGGTTAAATTTGGAATTCAATTGGATACAAAGAGACAAAGAATGCTTAAAGAAAGCAAACAGGAGACACTGCACACATGTCCGAGGAAACTGGACAAATGCAGTGTAGCATACGGTGTAAACAGCAAACAAACAAATCTGACTAGCAGATCCCATTTGGTTCTGACCTGGCAGATTAAGGCTTCTTGATGATTCTGTGGTTCTGTATTGTTCGGTATAAATCTCAGTTCTAAGCTAATTTTGAAGACAGCAGCGTCCGGGGAAGGAGTCTTTAGAAGGGCCTAATCAGCCAATAAGGAACTGATTTGGGAAACGTGCGGGCCGTACCGTCCTGGACTGCCATTAGAAAAAATAGGTTCTGATAGTTTTAGTATCAGGGAGAGAACCATCTCTAGGCTGGAGCTGCTTTCACATTCAAGATTTCCAACATGTTCTAATAAACAAACAAGCTCACATTCAGACTTGAACACATGATTATTATTACTAATTAACTCTAGTAAATCTTTTTGAATTTCCAAACTAGCACAATAAGATAATTTAATACTTTGATGCTTACTGGCACTCAGACAGGACTAGAGGTCATAAAAACATTCCTCCTCGGGAAGACCCAAGACTCCAGAAGAGGGCATTTTGAGGGTACATGGAGAAAAGTAGTTCCCGTAGGTGAAAGGTCAAATTTTGAGTGTTGTTGTCCCTTTAAGAAGTTTTGCTCCTTTAACACCTGCAGGAAAATAAAGTGTATCTTCTCAGTCTCAGGTGGTGTGAGAGCTGTTCTGTTCTTTGTAGCCTTTAAACTCTTTAAAAGTGAGATTTTATTTTCACTGCAGCCGTTTCAAGGCTTTTTGGATTAATAAACCTTTGATCCACTTATTTACATCTTATTTGCTCAAACTGCAACTTTCTCTGACTAGAGGAGACATAACCTCTGAGGCTGAAGGATCCAAAGCACCTTTGATTTTAACTGAGGCTTTTATTAGACCTACACAGATAGTGAGGTGGTTGAGTAATGAAGATCTTCTCCTGCTGCTTTTTGTGGTGAAGTTATGAATGCTCTCCGTATCTCACAGCCCTCCACGAAGGGTACAGGGTGACTGAGGATCCTCAAAGCCCCTAAAATGTGCTGTTGTGACCCAGGGGGGTCAAAGGTTGTCCAGGGAGGAAGTGACAGAGTCATCTGATGAATAAACTGTGTCAGAGGTCAACAGTCTGACATTTTCTTCACAGCACCAAATTAATGTGACTCTACAGAAAATAAGGTGGTGAAACGTTCTCCCAGAAACCAGTTTCTATTATTATTAAGGTCCACAGTAGAAGACATGAAACATCAAGGTGGCTTTAAATGCATTTAAACATGTAATTAACAGAATAAATTATGTTGATTCAGTCAGCATTCTAAGGAACCTTCAGTAAAAGCTTTCCATCAGCTCCATCGGAGCAGAACCCGGAAATGTTGCAGGATCACTGATCCACCAACACGCCGGCTCTCATGTTTCTTTTGATGAAGAAAAAATATGCTGCTATCAAAATGTAACAAAGTGTTGAAACAAGCAGCAGAGTTACAGCTAACTCCACCGGAAGCATAGAGCAACACGTCATAGACTACATGGAGCCTTTTTAAGCTGTTTTAGGAAATGCTGACAAACTGAATCTGAGATTCCTCTTTCTCCTAAGATCATGTCCATCTTTCCAGCTGGTAGCTCCAGAAGGAATCAGTTTTCTAAAGTCAGATGTTAATCTCCAAGAATTTATTTCATTTAATGTCATCTTCTCACTCTCAACACTTAAAGGAACTTGTTCAATGAGGGCACCATGCCATGAAGATTTCCAAGTGTTACTTTGTCCCATTTGTCTTGCCTGCTGCCATTCCTGGCCAAGCCCTGCACTGGTGGAAACCCAGTCTCTTTGGTGAATCCTTATTAGGATTGCAGATTGCTTCTTTTAAAGACCAGGTCATTAATAGGCAAGTATTATCTGGATTGGCTCCACCAAGGAATAAGGTGAGAAGGGAAACCTTCATGTCTGTAGAAATCAGATTTTCTGAAGTTTCCTTGGACCCGTTTTTGCAGCACGAAAGCAAAACTTCTAATGTAGAGATAAAGAGTTGAGGCTGAAGAGGACCTAGGCAGACTGAAAATATACATTTTTCACCCTGTGCTGCAGAGGTGCTTTGGTGGTGCAGTGGCTAACCCAGCTGCCTCACATTAACATAATACGGGTCCAATCTTTCTATGATGAGGTTGCAGATCGTTCCAGTGCATGCATTGCTTTCTCCACTCCAGTTCCTCCCACAGTACAAAAAACCTGCATTTCTTTCGGTTAATTTGTAGCTCTAGGTTAACTTAAGGTGTGAAGGTGTGCTTCCTTGGTTACTGTGATGGTCTGATAACTTGTCCAGGGTGTCCTCTGCTGGAAATGCCAGCTGCCCCCTGCAACCCTGAACAGGATTAGTTGGTAAAAGGATGGAGGAACCCCAGATGTCTAAACTGCAGACATCAGTTTTGTACTCAAAATGTCTGTTGGATGTGTTTTCAAGTTCTTTTCCTCCTTTTAACTCTAATTTCAACAAGATAACCATCATCAGAGTGTGAACCTCTGCAGAGATGTCAGGTTAGTCCAACTATCACAAGATTTTAGTGGCTTTATTAGAGATTACATTAAAAACTGTTTTGGTGTTAAGCTGTGTCCTGGTTCATTTCTCAGGGTTTGGAGATTTTCTTATGCATTAATGGATGATGGACCTGAGTTCAAAACATTCCCCTGAAAATGGTTTTTAAAGCACTACTACTAAGAAAAGAGCTGTTGATCCAGACCACTTTAAAAGGACATAGAAAAATCTGACTGCTTAGAATAAATAAACAGGCTGGATCAGGAGTTTTGCACAGAAGTCCCCTACTCTCATGGGGATGCTATAGATTTCCCAGCAGCTTCCCTCCCTGATTTGATATCAGCTCTTTGCCCTCACATCCACCTCCTCTGAACGACCCGGTTGGTCCCAGCTGGACCTCGGTGCTTTCCGTGGGTATAAATCTTTCTAACTGACTCAGGGGCCACCCGGCCCTCTGCAGGTTGCTGCACGGGAATCACAGGAGAGAGAAAGCTGTGTTTATCTTGCAGGCCGTAATGTGCAGACATTCCTCTCTGGATCTGAGATAACGTCCTCAGCATGTGACAGCTGCCAGAGGCTGATTCCACATGCAGGAGTTTCTGTGTTCAGTGATGATCACAGCTCCTTCGTATAAAGAATCACATTTTAAGCCAAAGAAACAACGATCTCTTCCATTTTCTCGTCTCCCTCCTCCTTGTTTCCGTCTTGCAGCCGACCTTTGACCCTGCCTACCGTGGGAACGTCGTCAGGAGGATGAGCTGGTGTGACGACTAGGAGGACATTACCACGGCGATGATGAGCATAACAGACTTGCCAACACCTGTCGGGCCCCTCCCACACCCAACACAGACAGTCAGACAGGAGGCTGAAATTTAAACTTCAAGATCTTAAAACATCAGAGCTGAAGATCCTTCTTCAGGATGTGGAAGATCATTTCATCCTACCTGGTTTTTACTGATTAGGGAGATAGATTTGTGAAAACGCTGCAGGGATTATTTGTTTTAAAAAAATCCTCAAAAACCATCAAGAAAAATGTTTTATTTCAGATTTATTTGTTTTCATTTCTTTTATTGGCTTCAAAATAATCTGAATTCTTCACATTGTAAAATTAATCAAGAAAAAATAATGTCCTTCTGGAAAGTTTTCCATATTAACTTCAGAAATCAGATCATTTTAATTTAAATTATTGTGGTTTTGATGTTGTATTTAGTTTTTATCTTACGGAGTCTGGAATATGCTTCTAACAAGCTCTATTTGTGAAATGTATTCTCTCTATAATAATAAAAATAATAATGAATCATTTTTTTTCTTATAAAAATAAAGCTATGTTGTTGCCAACACCAGTTAAAACCATTATTTCATTTGACTGGCATTCAGTTTGTGATTAAACAGTAGAGACGAGGTAGGAATGAAATGATCTGTTTCTGATCAGACCTGCAGATGAAGAACTTCTCCTTGTTTGAAAATGAAGCGTCTGTTTGTGTCTCGCAGCGTAACTCGACTCCATGACTCGGTCCGGGGACGACAGCAGAAAATTTACAGCCTGCAGTAAATCCCCAAAGCGTGAGAAGAACAAGGAGACCCCCTGAGATGTTTGATCAGCAGAGCAGCCCTGAGTAGGAACCACTCCTGAGATGGACGGGATCAGAGCAGTTCCCGATTTATACACATTCTTGGATTAAAGGCAATAAAATAATCTGAACAACTAGAATTCCTTCATTCCTCCCTCTTCAAACTCACATCTGTAATACCTAAGTCCATCATTACTCCTTTCATTTCTTTTGAATTTCAGCTCTTTTAATTTCATATTGAATGTTCATAAAGTCAAGATTTCTTTGTTTAGATCAGTGGTTCCCAGCCTTTGACCTCAGGGATACCTGTCCTTCATATTGTAGTTGCATCTCCGCCCCAGCACTGATTCAGCTGCCACCAAGCGCTGCAGACAGCTGGTAATCACCTATTTATTTACACCAGGTGTGCAGCAGCAGGGAAACACCTGAACCAAGGTGCCTCAGTTCTCCAGAGCTACCATCCTGCTGCCTTTAGATCAGGGGTAGGCAACTCCAGTCCTTAGGGGCCGGTGTCCTGCAACTTTTAGATGTCTCTGCTTCAACAAACGTGAGTAAAATAATTAGGTCATTAGAAGGGATCCGGAGAACTTGACTGCTTCCTACGGAGGTAATGAAGCTGCTTGATTCAGGTGTGTTGGACCAAGGACACTTCTAACGGTTGCAGGACACCTGTGGTCGTGGCTTGGAGTCTGACCCCTGCTTAAGATCCATCTCTTCTCCAACACACCTGAATGAGATGAATGTCTCTTTACCAGGACTCTGCAGAGCTGAATGACTGAATGCTGATGAGGGAAATCAGGTGTGTTGGAGAAGGATAGCAGGTCTCCAGGACTGGAGTTGGGAACCCAAAGTGGGTCCTGCGGACCGGCTTTGAGACCCAATAATATAAATGGCTTCAGAGGGATTTGGATTACACTGTTATAATCCAGCAGCCATGTTTCCCACAGGTCCACTTCAGCTCTGACCCGTCAGATCAATCACTCGTCCTGAATCTGATTTATGACGTTTGTTTATTGTTGAGAGAGGAATGCTGGGTGGAGCGCAGAGTTTATACAGCAGAAAGCAGCTGTCTCTGGATCTGACCCCAAACCTCCCTGGAGAAGATTCTTCAACCCCATTTTGAAATGGGCCTAAACCAGAACACAATGACAGAACCAACACACAGATCTATCATCACTGGTGGTGTTTAACAAGGAGCTAGTTAGCTGGAAGACGGCAGAGATTTCTCCTCGGGTTAACTTGGACTGAAGGTGAGAGGTTCCTGAGAAACAATGTCCTGAGTGGGTCAGTACCACAAAATGATCAGCTGAGGATTTTACCAGGAAAGGCTTAAAATCAAAAATCCATCATCAGGTGCAGAAATCTTCTCTGTTTCATGTCTGAATTTAGTTACTTTGCACGCACCAGCAATGAGAGGTCCCTGAACCAGAAACTAGAACCTGAACAGGACCTAAGAATCAGCCGTGGAACCTTCTCTTACTAATCTACCAGTCTAACTGGTAAACTGGGACAAAAGTGAAGTTCACAAAGGTTTAGAAGCTTCAGATAATATTTTTTCAAAGGTAGATGAGAAGGTTTCCTTTGGTGTGACCTGAAGTTAGGTGCAGAAACAGGTGGAAAGTTCTGGTAATTCTTCTCAGAGTGCTGCAGATCGGAGATGTTTCATCACCAGACAGTGTGCAGCCATCTGAAAATCTTACACCCAAAAATATTGACACCCTGCTAGCGAAGTGTCCAACCCTCTTTTAGCAGCAAGACAGCCCTTGGTGTTTCCCAGTGTTGGAGCATTCAGGGGCTGAACATGAGCGTTCTTCATCCATTCCTCCTAATCCTTGCACAATCTCTGTAGATCATCCAGAGTCCGGATTCTTCTCTGATGCTCTCTTCCCTTCAGGATTTCACTCAAGGTTTAGGTCTGTGGGGTGAGGTGTCTATGGAGGATTGCTGTTCTTTGGAAGAGAAACAGGCCCACAGCATCACATATCTTCCACCATACCTCATTAATTCAAAGCTCCCAGCTCCAGTTAAGGTCCCAGCAGTTTCATTAACTCCACATGTTTATATTTGTGATGGTAGGACAGGAAATCACACCAAAACAAGAAGAGTTTCTGATTTTATTTTTATTTTTAATCTTCATAGTATGTTCTCTGGTCTTACCCATTTTGAAAGGTGAAAATAATAAGCAGCAGTTATTTAGTAGGAACTGTTAGGGCCGCCAATAAGCTTGGTACCAGACACTGTGTTAAAAACGCAGGATTTAATTCCTAACAGTGAATAAATGTTCAAATTCACTTCTGCTCCAGAACATCTGTGGAATTGACGCCTGGACGCAGAGTCTGGGAATCGGGAGGAAGGGTGTGAGAACTTTTGCAACAGTGCACAGTACTTCCTGCAAAAGTTTGCATACAAGGAAATTCAGAGACGATGTTTATTTCAGTTTTGAGTCTTGATTTCCAGTAATGTGAGCTCAGCAGAACAGAGGAAACTGCTCCACCTTGGGCTCTGCTGATAACCTCTCTGCAAACACTCAGCAGTCCCGAACAAATGTGCTGTGGTGGAATCATGAAGGATAACATCCATCATGAACCCTGCAGAGAGGTGACCTGGAGATGACTCTGATTTCTCAAAAATCATGCTCAACCTTCAGTTATAGAAACATGAGGAATTAATCGTCAAATATTCACTGAAGTGAGCAGATATTAGTGTGAAGGAGCTGCAGCACATTTAGACACAGTAAGAAAACAGGAAGAACAGCGATAAAATCAGCTGCAGCTAATGGAGGGGTTTTCTACCCCAGCAGCTTCCTCTGAGGGACTCTGTCCATGAGAGATTTCATTTGGGACTTTGCAGACTCTGGGTTTTGGTTCTGCCCAGATTGACGTCAGGTTTGGTTTCTGTGGAGAAAGATGGCTGTTGGTCACAGAAGAAAGGAGTAGGTTCAGGACCAAAGAGATCCAGAAGGTCTGCTCAGATTGGTTCCTGGTGGTTCCACATCACAGCGAGAACAACCTGGCAGCCTGGATACTTGCGTCCTAATGAAACCTTCACTTTTAAATCATAGTTTGTATTAAAATGTAAATTAGAATAATTTCACAGGAACAATAATTTGATTTGTTTGATGAAGTCACATTTTATTCAGATTCAAGCCAATATCCAGAAAATACAAAAAAAAATTTATTGATAAAATGTTCACGTAATAAATAAAATACATAGAAACCATCTAAAGTGAATTAAAAGACACCTAGAATAAAGTAGGACAATAAAAGTTGCCCAGCATGTGATTTTAAGATCTGTGAGGTTATTATCAAATCTCCTGAATTTTCAATCAAACGCTACGAGTCGAATATGAAAAATCTAAACATTTTTCAAATGACTTTCAGGAATAAAAATAGGAATACAATTAAAGTTTGGACACTATAAACTTTTTAAAATAACAGCCTGGAATAAAATAAGTACAGATCATACATTTACTAAACTGGTTTTACTGGTAGAAATGTGGAACACCAATACTTCTTCTGGGTTTTAGGATGTTTTGTTAAATTAACTGTGGACACGTTTATTCAAAGTAAATATTTCAGATTTTTATTATTTTTCATAAAGAACTGAATCATCTGAATGAAGCTCAGCTCGCTTGCCTGGACCAGGACCTGTAACCGGGCTGTACCTGGCTGAGGTTTGCAACTGCGGACCTGCTGAAGGATCTTGCTGAGTGCTGGACGGACCTGTTTCAGGATCTCCTTCTGTCCACCACTGCAGAGTCTGAGGACTTTGGTGGAAGATAAGAAAGTGTTGCAGAGGTTGGAACACCTGGAGTGGATGAATTCCGCTGAAGGTTCTGGACATAGTCCAACCGTCATGATTGACGGTCTCTGTGGTGCTAACTGGGGGAGAACCAGAAAGAGTTTCCCGGAGACCAGAGGATCCCACCTCTTTGGGAAAACTTAGTCCAGAATGATGGAGAGGAACCTCTGACTGATTCAGGAGGAACATCATAACTTCACCAGGTCTTTGAAAGTTGTACCGCATCTTTCCCCCGACAGTCGGCAAGCAGGTTGTTGGAGTTAAGGTTTTGATGTTCAAAGCTATCAATCTGTACGCTCTGAGGTATTGTTACTGGGCTGTGCTGCTGGAGTACAAGGTGCTACGGATGCCTTTCAGAGACATATTGACTCTGAATCACCACAGCAAGAGCTGGGCTGCATCTTTTATTATCACCTCTGTGCTTCTTCTTCTTTAAATTGGCTCAATATCTTCTCAGTACTTTTCTGGAGAATTTTTCTTCTGACAGTTGATTTCATGCAACAGCAGCTGCTGTTCAAATATCCTCTTCAGGGAATCGCTGAAGCTTTGTTTCTGAGGTGGTTTTAAAGATTTGCACGTAGGATCCAGTTGGGAAGTACAGGCAGACTGACACATTCCTGGGACTTTTTAGGAAGTTTGACAGTATAGAAAACCTGCTGGCTGTTGGGTGATGAACAGCTGATTGTTCAGAATGTAAAAAAAGCAGAAATCAGTTAAAGTTTTTTCCTCCTCTAAACCACAGCTCATCAGCGGTAATGATCAGCACCAAAGTATTGTTCTGTTGGAACTTCCTGTACGTCCAGGAAAAGTCCCAACCTTCCCAGCACTGATCCAGTTAAAGACAGGTTCTTCCTACTGAACCACCGCCGCAGCTGTTTGGTTCAGTCTGGGCTCCATAAACTATTTAGTGTGAAAAATGAAATAAAATAAGTTACTCATTTAAAATGTGTCTGAAAGAAACATTAGATGGTTGTAGAGCTTTGACCTAAAGGCAGGTGGTTCCAGTAAGTCTCTTGTTTGTTCATTAGTGGAATTTAGTGTAAATTGTGTAATCCACTCAACATCCCAGAACTCAGATTGGGCTGAACTCTTCATCAGAAAACCTGATCTCTGCTCCAAGAACTTGAAACTGTTTCAATTTCCTGAACATGTTCTGATCCGAGGTCTATTGTAGTGTAAATTGCCCCAGCTTGGCTGACCTCCCTGTGTCCACAGCAACAGGTTATTCTGGACATCCTGTCCAATGGAAGATATTGTCCACAAGTCCTCAGCCTCGTTTTGCTTTCTGTTTGTCATCATGTCTTTCAGAACTCAGGCTTAACATGACTGCTTCAGCTGCTGCATTTCAGAAGGTCCTAGTTGCTGCTTACCTGAAGATACAGCTTCAAAATGTCCACTGGTGGGTCAATTGGTAGAGTGCGGACCATGTGTAGAGGCTATAGTCCTCAACGTGGTTGTCCTGGGTTCAGTTGCTGGTCTCGGACCATTTGCTGCATGTCTTCTCCACCCTCTTTCCTGTCTGATCACTGTACAATAAAGGGCACTAATAATGCCTACTCTCTCCAGAAGAAGTGGTCTGAGCTGCAGGTTCTATGGATGACGGGATGTGTTGGGTTTGAGCGTTACAGCTTTTTCCTTGAGGGCTGAAAAGTTCAATTTTAGTCTCATCGGACTAGACCTCTTTCCTCATCTGGGTAGTTGCCCACGTTCCTTTTGGCAAACTCAGAACACACCCCCTTGTTTTTAACACTAATTAATGGCTTTTTCTGGCCACTCTTCCATAAAGCCTAGCTTTATGGAGGCTCATTGTGGTCCTGTGGACAGATACTCTAGTTTCTGCTGTGGAACTCTGCAGCTCCTCCAGGGTCTTTGGTCTCTATGCTACCTCTCTAATTAATGCCCTCCTTGCCCGGTCTGTGAGTTCTGGCGGGCTGTTCTTTCTCGGCAAGTTTGTTGTAGTGCCATGAGCTTTCCATGTGAAGATGATGGATCTCATGGAGCTCTGGGGAAAATCTGGATATTTGTATAACCCCACCCTGACTTGTACTTCTAAACAACTTTGTCCCCGACTTGTTTGGAGAGCTCCTTGGTCTTCATGGTGTGATGCCTCCAGCTTGGTGGTGCTGTAGCCTCTGAGGCCTTTCAGAGAAGGTGTGTTACTGGCAGATCATGGAACACTGAGACTGCACACAGGTGGACTTCATTTCACTAACTATGGGACGTTTGAAGGTAACTGGTTGCACCAGAACCTTTTAATCTTTGAGTGAAAATCTCTCCAGACAACAAAGTGTTAATTTGCATCAACTGCCTGTTCTGGGGGGTCAGGGGCCACATAGAAAGATTCAGAGGGCCAGAATTGTCCCCTGGGCCACATTTTGGACACCCCTGGTATACTGTGTGTTTGTACTCTCCTCTGTATCATTTAGGAACATCTCCAACAGAGTCACACATGCAGGCCATATTACCACCTATTTGGATCTGTGAGTGAGGGTGTGTCCAGGAAGGGGTCAAGTTTCCCCTCACTTTCATGTGGACTGAGATGTATGAAGGAAATGTGCTCCTCGGATTCATCCAAACACAGCTTCAAACATCTGGATTTCTTTGTGCTTACACAGTTTTCCTGATTTCAACATACACCCTATTTCCGTGGGAAGTCCATGTAAGACAAAATCACTTGTCCTCAGCCCAAAACCCGACCATTAGTAAACCCCCAACCTCCACTCAGAGCTCAGTTTTCTTAATGAAGCTCTTTATGCCTGCTGCACAGGTTATGAAACAGTTGAACAAGACAACTTCATTACTGAGGACCTCCATGCCAATGTGGAGCAAACCCCTCTTTAATGAACTTCTGCTGCTCCTGCTGTTTGGATGTCCAACAAAATGTGTGACACTTCAATTGGATCAAACTGTTGTGTGCAAATTTAGAAAGTTTTAGCAAACCAAACCATGAATGTCACATGTTTATATTTCATAGTAAAGGACATTCAGAACCTTTGCCTCTTTTCTAACAATTCTTTTTTAAAAATCTCAAGCTCTGTCAGGTTGGATGGAAAGCATCAGTTTTCGAGTGTTGCCACAGATTCTCAGTTTGATTGAGGTCTGGACTTTCACTAGGACATGTTGACACATGAATATCCGTTGTTCTAAACCATCGAATTGTATATCTATCTGTATGTCCTACTGGAAGGTGATCCGCCACCCCAGTCTCAGGTATTCTGCAGCGTCTAACAGGTTTTCTTCCAGGAATTTCCTGGATTTAGCTCCATCCATCTTCCCATCAACTCTGACTAGCTTCCCTGTCCCTGATGAAGAAAACCATCCCTACAGTCAAACATGGCGGTGGCAGCATTGTGCTGAGGAAATCTTTCCATCAGGAGGGACAGGGAAGCTGGTCTGTGTGGAGGACAGGTGGAGCTAAATGGTGTATTGATGATGATGTAGGGCGTTAGTTTTCTGCCGCAAAGGTTTTGCTTGAAGCCAAAAAGATCAGTTCTGGTCTCACCGGAGAAGACCACCTACTTCTACATGTTTGACGTCTCTCCTAGATGCTCTCCTTGCCCAGCCTGTCAGTTTAGGTAGACCTCCATGTCTTGGTAGGTCTGCAGTTGGTCCATCCTCGCTCCATGTTCAGATGATGGGTTGATGAGAGCTCTGGTAGTTGTTTAAAGCTTGAACACACATACATGATAGTAAAATCACATATTTACATATAAAAATAAGAGAAATGCAGTATTTTGAAATCATGGTTGCTAAATTAAAAAGCATGTTGTAACACGTCAAATCATCTGAACTGTGGTAAATGAAACCAACAAACCATAAACTACAGTCTCATTTCTTTTTTAACCAGAGCTCAATGTTATAAAGCTATGAAAACATACCTAAAAATAAAACTAGTTATGTTGTTGTGGCAACCCCTCATCATTGGTGGCCTGATGGGGGCCACCAATGAAAAAACGTCCTGGAGGCGCCCATGTGGTGCAGACCAACGCAAGCCAAACTTCTTTCATTTTTATTTGTAAAAGAAGTTAAATCCTCAGCGTTTTCCATGTTATGCCTTTCTTTGTGTCGGTGTGCAGTTTAAGGGTTGTTATGTGACAAACAGCAGTGTATTGGCCAGTTTGGTTAATATTATAACATGATAAATGGGAGGAATATTCTTTAGCACATGAGCAGACCCAGTTTTAAGTGTGGATTGTTGGGAGTATGAACTGGACCCTCCATGCTCTGATAGAACAGGGTTAGCCGCTACACCACCATGACACAGTGGGCATAAAAAATCAGCATCACCGAATCATTAAAGGTCATGATGAGAAGCGCGAGTCTGGCTCTGTCACACCATGAGAGCTTACAGGGAAAGAGGAACCTCCTGGTCTACTCTTCGGTCTTCACGTTGAGGTTCTTGTTTTTCCTGGAAGGCTCGGTTTGCAGTTGTCACTGTAACGTTCTGTGCATTTTTGTACTGCTGCAGTAGTTTCCCAATCTCTGACTGAAACTGGAGATATCCTATTTCCAGCAGGTCTAAACGTGCAGCACCAGTCGAGCCAGAAGTTCATGGAGGAAACTTTCAGTGTTACGTTGCTCTGCTGAACGAGTTGAGCCAGAGTTGCTCATTTATTGGATCAGATGATCCAATAAATGAGGTTTTGTTGATGGATCCTTGACATTTTGCTGCTCATGAGCTGTTTTTGAAGCTCATTGAAATCCTTCTCATGAATGGACCATATTACAGCAGAAAGGTTAAATGTCCCACACACTTCTGTATCCATTAGGCTCCTGGCATCATTCAGGCTCTTCTTATCAGAAGTGGTGGTGTTTATTTAAATTGGTTGGTTTTCACAATTTTAACAGGATTAAGCTTAGACGTTAGTCTGGTTTATCCATTTCAGAACCAGCTCGGACGGATGTGTCTGGAATCGTCATTTGTGAACGCCCAACTGTCTCCAACTTTCAACCATAGTTGCTGATTTGAGATGAAGCTGAAGAATGTGGAGGCTGTATCAATTAATTCAATTCAATTTTCAATGCAATTCAGTTTATTTATATAGCTCCAATTCACAACATGTCATCACAAGGCACTTTACAAAGTCAGGTCAGATTCCAAGCCAAGGACATCCATTCGGCCAGATTCCTAGAAAGAAGAGCTGCTCCATCCAAAGTGGGATGGATGCCGTCTCTCCGGATCAGACCAGGTTTTCCCCAAAATGTTCGCCAATTATCAATGTAGCCCACATTGTTTTCTGGACACCACCTAGACAGCCAGCGGTTGAATGACAGCATGCGGCTAAACATGTCGTCACTGGTCAGATCGGGGAGGGGACCAGAGAAAATTAAGAAGTCCGACATTGTTTTGGCAAACTTACACACCGAAGCAACACTAACTTTAGTGACCTCCGATTGACGTAACCGGATGTCATTACCGCCAGCGTGAATAACAATCTTACTGTATTTACGCTTATCCTTAGCCAGCAGTTTCAGGTATGATTTGATGTCGCCTGTTCTGGCCCCTGGCAGACATTTGACTATGGTCGCTGGTGTCTCTAGTGCCACGTTTCTAACTATGGAGCTGCCAATTACCAGAGTTGGCTTCTCAGCGGGTGTGTCGCTGAGCGGGGAAAATCTATTAGAAACGCAGACGGGTTGGTGGTGACCTGTGGGCTGGGATCTAGAACTATGCTTCCTACGTTCCGTCACCCAGCCGGCCTGAGATCCCGGCTGCGCGGGCTCTGCTGGAGGACTGCTACGGGGAGCTTCCCTCGGTGGCTCCGCGCTGGCTAAGGGGCCTCGGCTATCTGCTAGCTTTTCAAGAGTTGATGGGGAGATTCCCGAACCAGACCCCCGACACAGAGACAGAGGTCTCTGGATTTTCAGTCAAAATCAGGAATCTTCAGGTAATCTCCAGCATAAAAAAATTTTTCCCACAGTGTAAATGGTGATCAGAGATTCAATTTTAGCACACTGTTATCAACTATTATATATTCAGCCCGTTAAAAAAACCTTACTTGTTTTTGAGAAGTAAAAAATACACACTTACATAAAGATATATATTTTAACCCTGAAATATGAATATGGCTGAATATAATGACTCTTTGTGTCAACAGTTGAAGCAAAAATCGTATTCCTATTTAGGCTACTTGCAGATTACAGTTAGAAACTTAATTATTATAAATATTTGTTATTTCACCAAGATGATTCACAAAGATCCATTTATTAGGGAATTATTTCAGTATTTTTGTACAGTTACATTCTTTTGTATTAATGTAGTTAGTTAATAAAAAATCGTTATATGCCTTAAGTCGTTGTCCTTTGTTTTATCATAATAATAATCAACTAACCAAAGGGAAAATCATGAAATTATTCAAAGATCATGACATTTCAAGTAAAATATCGGAATCTGTGATTCTAGCCTTGTATTTACTTATCGCAGACCTCCAAACAAAACCCAGACTGAATGGACTATGATTGATCTGTTCAGAGCTCAGTCTAAGTTCAGCAAAGCTGTTTCGGCCTTTTTACAGCTTGGTGGTCAAAGTGCATGCTGGGATTACAGGATCCTCCCCCTTTTCCATTCCTTAATGTGTAAAGAAACAGGCTGAGAAGACAAGGACATCAAAAGGTTGGAACTGTTGGAACCTTTTCCATTCTAGTATATTGGTTGGTTATTAATAGAAATAACATTGATTTGCATTCTGCTGTAAATCCTCGGTCAGCAGCCAAATGTAGCCGTGTGTAGCAGAATTAAAGCACTTATATTTACAGTGTTTGTTTTTCTTCCATATTCCATGTATTTATCATTACGTACATCAGGAAACAGCGTGGTTAGGCTAGGATGGATACGCTTGAACACTTGTCAGTTTGGGGTCAATGCCTCCAGCGGGACGCGACATTCTGTCCGTCTGAAACATGCTGTCCTCCTGTGTTGGGAGCCTTTACAGCAAAGAGGTAAATCATTAGATGTGATTCCAGAGGGCGCTGTTGAGTCTGTCAAACTGAAATATTCATAGTTCAGTCATCAGAATATTATTCTGACTGTTTCCAGAAATGTGATCATACTGGATATTAGATCTTAGTAATCAGAACTAAATTTCTGACTCTTCAGAGTATTAAAACTTTAAACACTGACAACCCTGAAATGCAGAGGGTTAAAAATGTGACCATCATGACAGGAAAAGAGAAGGGTTTGAACCTCACAGCAAACCTAAAAATTTCATGGCCGTCTTTTCTCTCTTTCTGTTGTAGAAAAACACATTTTCATCATTAAAACACTGGATTTCTGTTGGTAACTGTCTCAATTAGGTTCCACTTAGGTAACGCATTCACATAACCGCTATCAGAGTCAGCAATCCTTTACATTTCAGGGGAACTTTAGGTGTCAGCAAAATAAACATAAGTACATTTCTATAAAGTTTTTGTCCCACTGAAGTTACATTAATTTCAAAAGCTTTTGCGATTTGGGTCAAATGCAGAAGTTTAATGTATTTGGCTAAATCTTTGCTTTATTGGATTAAACCTGCTTATGTGTTAGAATAAGACAGAAATGTCACAGTCAAGATAAATCAGATCAAATCAGGAGAACCTGACACACCAAACAAGCCACCGAGTGCAACAGTGAAAACAAGAACCTTACGCAGTCAGGATCTTTATTAATGAACTGATACAACTGGCAGCCCCATAGGATCATGCCGCCACTACCATGCTAGACATGTAAATGTACTTCTTGCCATCGTCTTTTCTATAGATTGTACACCTGACCCTGTCTTCCTGTGTTTCAGCTCATCTTCTTTTAGGATAAAACAGCTGAAGGAGCTTTGCCACCACTAACATATGTACTCCGTTTATTCCCATAGGTTGTAGTACTGGCTCAGAGTTGATCTTTTTAGCTGTGTTTCTCTCCCAGATGAAGGCACTTTTTCTTTAACATAGAAAGTACACCTGGATCAGTGCTTCTGTGTTTTTTGTGTGTCTGCTCTGTCTTCTCAAACTCCCAGTTTGTCCGTTCACACTGAGCCTGGTTCTGGTTCTACTGGAGATTTCTTCCAGTTAAAGTAGTAGTTTGTCTTTCCACTGTCGCTCCATGCTCGTCCAGGAGGAGTGAATGCTGCAAGTCAGTGACTCGTTTCTATCTGATGGGTTTCCTTAGATGCACCTGTGTATTCTGTGTCAATTCTGTATCAATGAATACCTGTGTATTCATTGATAATTGGCGAACATTTTGGGGAAAACCTGGTCTGATCCGGAGAGACGGCATCCATCCCACTTTGGATGGAGCAGCTCTTCTTTCTAGGAATCTGGCCGAATTTATTAGTTCTCCAAAACCTCTGACAACCAGGGTTCAGACCAGGAAGCAGGGTCGTAGTTTAACACTCCTCTCTGCAGCTTCTGTTTAGCTACCCACCCATTACCCTATTAAGACAGTGTCTCGCCCACGGCCCAAAATAAAATAGATTAAAAAAAAATCTAAAAGGGGAAAATCAGGAAAAAATCTCATAAAAAATAAACAAATCAGACTAAAAATAAAAAAAAAAAATTTAAATGTGGCTTACTGAACATAAGATCTCTCTCTTCAAAGACTTTGCTAGTTAGTGACCTAATTTTGTGACAATCAGATTGATTTATTTTGCCTCACAGAAACCTGGCTGCAGCAAGAGGATTATGTTACTATAAATGAGTCAACTCCTACTAATTTTTTAAATTTCACATTCCTCGAAATACTGGGGGGGAGGAGGAGTAGCAACCATTTTTTCAGTCCGTTTATTGACTAGTCCAGCCCAATCAATAGCTAAACCCCTTTGAATATTTAATCCTCAGTTTTCCTCATCCAAAATTGCAAAGCACTAAAACCACTTCTGTTTGTTTTTTTGTACCGTCCACCAGGCCCTTACTCTCAATTTTTATAGATCAGTTTTCAGACCTTTTTATCTGATTTAGTGTAAATACAGATAAAGTTTTTATAGTGGGGGAAATTTTTAACATTCATGTTGACACTGAAAAGTGATAGCTTAAATATAGCCTTAATGGTATCTTAGACTCAATTGGCTTTACTCAAAACATTAAAAAACCTACCCACGTTTGTCTTCATTCTCTGGACTTGTGCTGAAATGGCATTGAGTGTACAGACATTACAATATTTTCTCCAAAAAACCCTGTGCTGTCCGACCAATTTTTTAAAACCTTTGAGTTTAATTAAAAGAGTACTCCACACCTGAAAGAAAATTTCATTATAGTAGATCATTATCAGACGATGCTGTAAAAACTTTAAAGAATCTGTTCCACTTTTAATTTGCTCATTATCACAGAAAAAACACAGTGGAGGGCAATAATTTTTTTCTTCTCCTTCACAAATTTGTTTCTTTTGTTCAGAGTGTTACTTCATCATTGCGTGGTGCATTAGACAATGAAGCCCCTTGAAAAAGAAGAAATTATTCATAGGAGCAGGCTCCCGGTTTTATTCAGAGCTGCGTACTTTTAAAGCCAAAATGTTAGAAAATTGGAGCGAAAATGGCGCTCTACACACCTAGAGGATTCCTACTTAATCTGGAAAAATAGCCTACTGTTGTATAAAAAGACACTTCACCAAGCTAAAAAACAGCTTTTTTTCATCCTTAATAGAAGGAAAACAAGAATAATCCTAGGTTTCTCTTTAGTACAGTTGCTAAACTTACAAGGAGTCATAGCTCTGTTGAGCCATCCATTCCCCCTTAGTTCTCAGCAGTCATGATTTTATGGGATTCTTCCAAAATAAAATTGATTTTATTAAGAAGAAAACTTTGACAATCTCCCAGAGATGAATTTCATCCTCAAAAGTGAGACAACATTGGAAAAACGTAGAACCTGATCTGTGTTGGATTTTTGATCCTGTGGAGCTTCCCTGAGTTATCAGAAAATTAGTTTTTAAAACCTTCAACTTGTATGTTAGACCCAATCCAACCA
Source organism: Crenichthys baileyi (assembly GCA_036173005.1). NCBI lineage: Eukaryota > Metazoa > Chordata > Actinopteri > Cyprinodontiformes > Goodeidae > Crenichthys > Crenichthys baileyi. The sequence goes on along the minus strand of JAHHUM010000719.1, from coordinate 34,933 downwards.
AATTATTTAAGGAAGTGTCCTTCTGATTACCAGCCCCTTTTTAGATATGATTAATTATCCTTAGTAAATGGTATGTACCACAAGCTTTTAAAGGAGCTGTAATTTAAAAACCTTTGCTTAAAAAAACCCTTCGCTTGACAGAGATTTAATAAATTACAGACCGATATCCAATCTTCCGTTTTTATCTAAAATTCTTGAGAAAAATAGTTGCTAATCAAATGTGTGAGCATTTACACAGCAATGACCTGTTTGAAGAGTTTCAGTCAGGTTTCAGAGCCCCCATCATAGCACTGAAACAGCTCTGCTGAAAGTCACTAATGATATTCTTATTGCCCCAGATAATGGACTTGTGTCTGTACTGGTTCTGTTAGATCTCAGTGGATTTTGATACAGTCGATCATAATATTCTCTTAGAAAAGGGGGAATATGCTGTAGGGGTCAGGGGAACAGCCCAGGTGGTTAAAATTATTTGTCTGACAGATTCCAGTTTTTTATTTAAATGATAAATCATCTTTAAACCCAGGTTAATTGTGGAGTACCCAGGGTTCAGTACTTGGGCAATTTTTCTTTACTTTTATATGCTTCCAATAGGAAAATTATCAGCAGCATAGAATAAATTTTCACTGTTACGCTGATGACACTCAGCTTTACTTATCCATAAATCCTGATGAGCCCAACAAGTTTAGATAGACTACAAGCATGTCTTGAAGACATAAAAAACTTGGATGACTTTTTAAAAATTTTCTGCTTCTAAATTCAGACAAGACAGAAGGTTGTCTTTGGACCGGAGTTTTTAAAAAAAAAAAAAAAAATGCTTTTGCAATCATTAAACCTGGATGGCATTAATTGACCTCCGATAATAAAATAAAAAACCTTGGTGTTATTTTTGACCAGGACATGTCATTTAAATCCCATATTAAACAGGTTTCCCGGGATTTCCTTCTTTCATCTCCGGAAATGCCAAAAATTAGAAATATCCTGTCCAGGATTGATGCTGGAAAAAAAAGCCATGCATTTTTTACTTCAAGGCTGGACTATTGTAATTCTTTACTATCAGGATGTCCACAAAAAAGCAGTTAAAAACCCTTAGCTGATTCAAAATGCTGCAGCAAAAAGTTCTGATGAAAATTAAAGGAGAGATCATATTTCCCCCACTTTAGCTTTCCCCTTCATTGGCTCCCTGTTTAAATCCAGAAAAGAATTTAAAATTCTCCTCTCCCCATATAAAGCCCTTAATGATTTTGCTCCATCATACATCAGAGAGCTGATTTTTCCATATGTTCCCAAGAGCACTTCGTTTTCGACTGCAGGTTACTGGTGGTTCCTAAAGTCTCTAGAAGTAGAATGGAGGCAGATCCTTTAGTTATCAGGCTCCTCTCCTGTGGAACCAGCTCCCAGTTTTTAATCCGTGAGGCGGACACCCTGTCTACTTTTAAGGCTAGGCTTAAAAAAATTCCTTTTTGATAAAGCTTTTTAGTTAGAGTGGCTTAGGTTATCCTGAGCTATCTCTGTAGTTATGCTGCTATAGGCTGGGTGCTGGAGGACATAATGACCCTTTCACCCTCTTCGCTACTTTTTACACTACTCTTCAATTTTTTATATTGCTGTTATTTCAGCTTTTAACTTTGTTCTCTCTTTTCCCCTTCCTAGAAGCTACCTGGCCTGACTCTGTGTCTACCTGTGACAACTGTTTGGAGAGGGGACGTCCCAGCTTCTGCTGGCAACAAATTTGGGGCTCACCCTCTACCGATGATCCCCAGGCCCTGTCTTTCAGTGTTTAACCCTTTTTTCTCTTAGACATAGCTACTGACGGAGCTTTTTCGTAACTAACTCTATGTGCTCTCTTTCAGACTCTAACCTTGAAAACTGGCTCAGAGTTTATCTGTCTTTTTTTCTAGGTGAAACGACTAAAGGAGCTACATCCATAACATTTAAAATTTTTTTTCCCATAGAAAGGAACTCCTGGATCAGTGCTTCTTTTTTCTCTTGTGTCTCTGCTCTGTTCTCTCTAACCCCCCGCGGTCGTGGCAGATGGGCCGCTCACACTGAGCCTGGTTCTGCTGGAGGTTTTTTCCTGTTAAAAGGGGTTTTTCCTCTCCACTGTCGCTACATGCATGCTCAGTATGAGGGTTTGCTGCAAAAATCAACGCCAGTGACTGTCCACTGTCTCTACATGCTCATCCAGGAGGGGTGAATGCTGCAAGTCACTGACTGGATGCAATCTGCTGGGTTTCCTTAGATAGAAAAATTTTTATCCCAAATTTTAAAAAAATAACAGAATCTGACTGCACTGTTCAATGATTTGGATTAATTGTAATGCATGTACCTGACTTTTGTGAAGTGCCTTGAGACGACATGTGTTGTGAATTGGCGCTATATAAATAAACTGAATTGAATTCTCAGTCATCCAGCATCCTAAATGTTTTAGTAGAAGGCAACTGAACCTCTTCTGTTGTTACCTAAAAACGTTTCACCTCTCATACGTTGTAGTCAGCACAATCTCTAATGGGGCCACTGAAGTCACCAATAAGGCAATTAGGACAAGTTTCCTTGAAACTTTTTATCACTTGGAAAAATAAACTGGACTTGTCTGATTTCGTTTATTCCTGTGATTTAATTGTAACCTAACCAGAAGAGGATGCAGTAGTTAATACGTGTACTCAATTAAGAGTAAAAAAGTATTTGGCCAATAGGCTACTGAAGTAGTGAGGAACTGTGGGATCTGATTATATTTGTGAAAAAAAAGAAATCCGACTGACAAAAATATCAAATTTTATGCATATTCTGGTGCTTGATCTTCATTCATGAAGTAACTAGTGGGGGTTAGTAGTAAAACTACTGCTTTTTCCAGTAAATGTAATTAATTACTACCCAGCTGTCTGTGTGACTGGACTCAACTGACTTTATATTTCTGAGTGTAAATTGGACCTGTTTGTTTTGTAAAGTGGGCTGCAGGGTGGTGCGGTTGGTAGCACTATTCGACTCCTGGCCGGGGGTCTTTCTGCATGGATTCTCTCCGGGTGCTCCGGCTTCCTCCATAAGTCCAAGAACATGAATGTTGGGTTAACTGGTCTTTCTAAATTGCCCTCAGGTGTGAATGGGTGTGAGCATGGTTTCTTCTGTCTGTCTCTCTGTTGCCCATGATGAGTGGACGGGAATGTCTCACTGGAGAGGTTACAAAAATACACCTTTAGATGCTGAGCAATAAGAACAACAGAGGCTTCAGTACAGCATGAAACAATTTCTACCACAGTTTTTCTTTCCTCTGAACTTTCCATTATCATGATTGGATTCAGAACAACCACCTTCTTCAGCAAAAGTCTTTTGTGGCTTTGCATGGAGGAGGTCAGTGATGGTTCTGAGAAGCTGAATGTTGGGTTTTTAATTAACTGTGAGCGAGAATCATTAGAATGAATAAAAATGCTTTACAAAGCTCAGTATGTAATGAATAAATCTGTAATATATGTTTTATTCTCTGAAATAAATTACTGCAATAAAGTATCTCTTCAATTATATTCCAGCATTTATGACAAGTCAAATTTACAAGTCAAAATCAAAACAAGTTTAGGACTGATTAAAATCCTGTTTTTCTGTGGGTTCTTTGGCTCTGACAGAAAGTGGAGCATTTGTTCCACACTGACATCCAAAGCCTGCGTGTAAATAGGCTGTTCCTTTTTCTTTGGCAGTAACACCTAAACAAACAGAGGAAAACTGAAACTGCTTCAGGGAATCTGAAGTATTAAACTGAATCAACCCAGAATGAAGCTCCTGAATGAGAGCACTTCATCAAACCCCTGACACAGTTTACAGGACCAACCAGCTCAGTGTGAATGTGAGCAGTTTATCTCTGTTCTCTGAAGATGCTTTCAGGGATCTGGTTTGGAGAGATGTTCAGGAGGATCAGACATGGAGGATGTCTGCAGACGTTCCTCACTGAAATCTTTAGAAAGTGTCTGAGCCACTGAATGCAGCTGATAAACCGACCGCAGAGAAGCATTCATATTGTTTCTGCTGGTCTTTAAGCTACCTTCTGTTTGAGGGAGACCATCTTCAAACATATATGAAGATGGGACCCAAGTATGATGGCAAACCAGCTAGAAATGTAGAAACAGCCGGAAACCCTCACAGAGAGCTGGATTTTCTAGCTTCTGGTTCACTTGTCAGTTTCTGAACCACAAGCAGTAGGCTGAGGTTTCATCCAAAACCACAGAGCAAGCAAGAGAGAACCTCCATCCTGAGTGAGGAGGACACAGGATCGAGCAGCTCCTGAGGCTGAAACCTCCAGATATCTCTGGATCCCTGATGGTTGCACCAGATCATAAGAAAGGTTTTGTTGTTGGTCGACTCTGGGTTATTGCTTGTTCAGATTCTTCAGAATGATTGCACGTTGGCACCTTGCTTCTAGAGAATCGGAGAGCTGAAGTGAGGGAACAGGTGGAAAAATGCCAAAGATCATAAACTTCGTTTGTGACTCTGCAGGGATCTTCTGGCCAGGGTTCAGCTGTCATCATTCAGTTTTCCTGTTCAGACATGTTTCTCAGTGGTTTCCATGGAACACGGAAGTTCTTTGTTTTTGGACTGGTGCTGTTTTTACACAGCTGTCTTCATCCATGGTCTGGAAGGGATATGCAGTCACTCCAGAGAGTTCTGGCTCTCCCTGGAGTCTCCACCCAGTGGGACATGCCCTGAAAATCTCCAAAATGAGCCATCCAAGAAGCATTCTATTTGGATGAAGCATCTCAACAAACCCCTCTAGCTGCAGAGGAGCAGCAGTTCTACTTAAGCTCCCTCTGGATGATGAAGCTCCTCAACCCGTCTCTAAGTGGAACCACCCTACGGAGGAAGAGTATTTCAGCTGCTTGTATCTAGGATCTGGTTCTTATATTCATCATCCATACTTGATGACCATAGCTGAGGGTTGGAAAGTAGACGGACCGAGCTCGGCTCTACCTACCATCAAGACCCCAAGACCTGGCCCCCCCAACCCTTATGGATCTGGGTGAGAATCATGACCTTGGATGGAGAGAAGTTGACTCATGCTGAAGCTCTTGGTCTGTAGATGTCAGGAGCACATCATGCAATAAGCAAACATCCTCCTCTGCATGACAATACATTGAGGTCCAGTCCATGAACAGTGAAACCAGGACCAGGGAGGAGCTTTGCTTCACCTGAGGCAGCATGAAGGAGAAAACGGACCATCAGCTGCAAACAGCTCTGACCCTGATAACACACTGAAAACAGGTCTAAACCAGCTGAAAACATTTCTTCCTGTAAATTTCTTATGATCCTTGGGTGTTTGGGTTTTGATCACCTTTAAGTTTGTAATTATTATTATTATTACAATGGTCTTGCCGTATTCAGTTCATTTCTCTGTGTTCATTATTGTTAGAGAGGTCTTGTTGTTGAGCTTCATTCCTTTAGGTTAATTTTCTCATTTGTGTTCTGTTCTCTGTATGTTTTAGTGTATTCTCTTCAGTCAGTATTGGTCTTGGTTCAGTAGCATTTGTATTGGTATTAGTCTTTGTGTCCCTCTGTGTTAATTAGTCTCCTTCCCTCAGTCCCTCTGCTCAATTCAATTCAATTCAGTTTATTTATATAGCGCCAATTCACAACACATGTCGTCTCAAGGCACTTCACAAAAGTCAGGTACATACATTCCAATTAATCTTAATCATTGAACAGTGCAGTCAGATTCTGTTATTTATTCAAATTTGGATAAAAAGTTTTTTTATCTAAGGAAAAACCAGCAGATTGCATCCAGTCAGTGACTTGCAGCTCCCCTCCTGGATGAGCATGTAGAGAAAAGTGGACAGTCACTGGCGTTGACTTTGCAGCAATCCCCCTTACTGAGCAGCATGTAGCGACAGTGGGGAGGAAAAAAAACTCCTTTTTAAAAGGAAGAAACCTCCAGCAGAACAAAACCAGGCTCAGTGTGAGCGGCCATCTGCCACGACCGATGGGGGTTTTAGAGAACAGAGCAGAGACACAAAAAGAACAAAAAAGCACTGATCCCGGAGTACTTTTTGGGAAGAAAAGAAATGTTAATGGATGTAGCTCCTTTAGTCATTTCACCTAGAACGAAGGAACGGATAAACTCTGAGCCAGTTTTCAAGTTTAGAGTCTGAAGAGAGCACAGAGAGTTAGTCACAGTAGAAGCTCAGTCAGTAGCCATGTCTAGGAGAGAGAAAGGGTTAAACACTAAAAGACAGGGCCATGTGGATCATCGGTAGAGGGTGAGCATTAAGTTGTTGCCAGCAGAAGCTTGGAGGATTCCCCTCTCCAGAAAGCTGCTCAGCAATCTCCACATTCTCCTGATTAGCTCACCAGGATCCAGTGTTATTCTCCTCGCCTCCCTCAGTAGATGAGCTCTCTGGCCTTCTCTGTTCATTTCTGGTTCCTTCTGTTAAGCTACCTGTGCTGCATGCCCTGCTCTCCTGATTCCTGGTACCTTCTTGTTAGTTTTTCCTACATTAAAACCCTGCTCGTTGTCACAGTCAATCGGTGCGTTTGGGTCCTTCTCTAACCATAAACACGAGACTGACGTGTTCATGTGTGGGTGTTTCTGGTGAAAAGTCAGAGTAAACAGTAGAATGCACTTTTAGGTTCTGAGCTCATATGTTGTGTTTGTGATTAAATATTTATCCCCAGTGAGTTAGATGGAAAATGCAGAACACTTCACATTTACTGAGTCCAGAAAACCTTCAGAGACAATGATCAACCCACGGTCATCTGCAACTTGTCTTCATTCCAGTAACATTAAAATACAGACGAACAGATAATTAAACGACTGGTGGACAAAGACAGCAATGGGGCAGAACGAAGACAAGCACACAAACTGAGTGTGTACCTGGAATCATTTCCAATAAAAATATTACCTATCATATAAAAAAGGATGGATAATATTCCCTCTAGACATTTTTCCAGGTATATTTGCAGCAGGATCATGCATTGTGTTTGGTCCTCTTTTGTTTGCAGTGCACCTTTAATAATCATTCTGTGCTTTATTCCTAAAGTTGGAGTTACATGGCCAGAGCAGTTTAGGACCGATGTGGAACAAATATCTGTTACATATTCATTATTTGATAAATAACACTCATTGTTTTTTATAGCCAATCACCTGTTCTGTTACAGACCCCTGGATTACAGCGCCTGACAGTCTCAGCTGAGGGCACAAAGATGTCAGATTCAGAGCAGAAACAAGTTAGTTTAATTTAAGTTAGTTTTACATTAATGTCTCCATTGAATCATGTTTGATGTTTTTCCTGCTTTCCTCCAGATGAAACCTTTGCTGCATGAACCATCTGAAGTCTGAGATGAATGTCTGTTTATGAGAGCCAGAGTGTTCACCAAAAAAAGGGATGCGTCCTACATGCTGCAGAGGTTTAGTGGCCAGGATTTTATGTGGTAAAAGTTTATTTTTCATTCCCGTGTAAAGTTATAGTTCAAAAGATCAGTTATAATAATACATATATTTATAATGCTCAAATCTTAAAGTGCTACATGATAAACAAATGCTGAAAAATGAAAACACAAAAATGATAAAAACAAGATAAGTTCAGTCAAAAGCTTTCCTAAAAAGGTGGGTTTAAAGGCCACGTTTAAAATCATCCACAGTCTGCGGCGTCCTCAGGTGATCAGCGAGAACGTTCCACAGACTGGGAGCAGCTGAACAAAAGTACCGATCTCCCATTGTTACAAAGCTTTGTCCAGGGAGGTTTCAGGAGATACCCTGAGATCATTTTAGTTTCATTCAGAGCCCAGCTTCTACAGTCAGAACCGGTTCAGGAGACACTGAACAGGGGGAGAATTACTGACAGCTTCATCAACCTGAAGACAACAGGTATACATTTATAAAATGAATGTACCAGCGGTTGTTTGTGTTGTCCTGTGTATGAGAAGCAGAAATATTTGGGAACTGTTGAGTTTGAGGGTGTTTTTCCTGTTTCCTCTCCAGGAACTTCCGTGGGTCTAAACTCGGGTCAGGGGACAATATTTGCCTCCAAAAAAACCTAAACATGTTAAGATTCAGGTCATTTCTGGAACCCGAGAATAACCGAGAATCTTTAAGGACTCATTATTTAGTTTATTCAAATCACTTAAGGTTTTGAGTCATTTTTGGTTGGGTTGATCTGGTTATTCGGAGTCTTTTCAGACCTCTGTGGATCTCTTGTGTTTTCTCTACTCAGTCAGCCTCCTTTAGTAGCCTCAGTCTCCTGGTTCCTCTCAGCTGTTTCTGTTCCGTTAACTAACCTCACCCGGTTCTCGTCCCAGTAATAAGCGCTCCCTGTCCTACTTATCAACATCTGAAGACCAGGAAAAAATGTACAAGTATTCAGATTTCACATAGCTGGATCATAACCAGAAGAAGCACCTGCAAGAGCTCAAACATGCAGTTAATCTTCTGACCAGCAGTTTAAGACCACTGGCCAAAACCCCTATTACCTAAAACAGAACCAGTAAGCATCCTCACAGCTAGGTTTTAACAAGTTTTAGATCAGGGCAACATGCAGGATGGTCCAAAAGAGGACATTATACTCCTGGAAGAAGTCCTTGAAAAACCCACAAAGAATGAAGGTTCTCAGTCCAGAAGGATGCCCACTGCCTTATCTCCACATAACTATTTAAACCCCCAGTGCGCGTGTCAGAGATTATGCAACCTGTTTCTGAGTCTGTTCTGCTTCTTCATCCCTTTGTCTGTTCAGTGAGGGATTGCACAAGAACAAAAGTGGCAGTGATGACAGTAATCAGAGGTGAGTCAACATGTCACACTGAAGCTTATTTAATTATCATTTTCATCTGTCATCATCTGAATAGTGAGTAGATAAACTGTGCATGAGTTCATCACAGCTGAGTGAAGCTGACACCCCACCCACATGAAAAATTCCAGTAAACAGACAGAATGTTTAGTGCTTAGTTTGTGCAGGTTTGTGCTGTTTATGTGATATGAGTTTTAATTTCAGAAGATCAAATGATTTCACCTGAATTAATTACATCCGTCTGTGCCAACACCGGCTTGTGTGGGAATGGATTTCAGCAGCTGCAGCGTACCTTGACAGGAACTGATGACGTCTATGTCCTGTGACCGTTATAATGTAATGTTTATAACATTTATAAAAACTAATATCTGATGCTGCTCAGCTTGTTGTCTTCTTAGAATGACTTTATGCTTTAGTATGTAAATTTGTTAAATAAAGTTTGGTTAAGAAATATATTGTGTATAATGTACTTTTACTTTAATCAATGACATTTGTAATGCATTGTTTTATACAACTTTGTCAATCACATTTCTGTACATAATTAAATGTCTTCAAGGTTTATGAAGAAGGGCGTTTTTTGCACCTTTAATTATAAATGAAGTTCTCACCCAGTGTCTGCTGTGCTTGTAATCTGCCCCGGATTAGGAGAGATGAATGGGTGGATGGATATTGTAGTCATGCATTCAAGTAAATACATAACTGGTAATGTAATTTGATGTCCACACTTTTGATACATGTTGAAATGAAGACTCAGCTAGGCTTTGTCTCACAGTTATGACATTCATATTCATTCATAGATGCTTTGGGGCTTCTGTGACCTTAGAGGGCTAAGGAACGTTTCCAAATTGAACAGGTACTTTCAGTTGCAAACCAAGTAGTAAAAATAATAATGCATTTTACTTGGTGGCATCTTTCAAGACACCCAAGAACATTTTCGAAATTTAAAAACAATAAGCAAATTATAATAAAACAGACTGAAATTAAGAACTTTTAGAAATGGCTAAGAAATGCAAGTGAGAAGGCTAACTTGAACAGAAGGTTTTTGGGTTGTGATTTGAAGGTTGTAAGTAGGAAGTGTCCAGAGATTGCTGTAGGTTGATATGTTTTTTTGGCTCCAGACAGATTATGTAGACCAGAATTAATCTTTTGATCAATGCTAATCATAGCTTTTGCTTTTTTTATTCTTTAATTATATGCCCCAACAGCCATCGGTTGACTTTTTGCAGGACTCTCAAAAAAGACCATACTCCAAAAGATCTGAGTCAGCAGCAGGAACACAAGATGTGTGCAAAGGCCCTGTATACCTTGGTGAAATTAAACAGACACTAGGCATCTGGTCGTCTTTGGAAATTAGGGATCAGGAAAGTGATGAAAGTAGTGTTGACACAGAGTTAGACTCAGGCTGCATTCCTTCCAGAAAAGTTCTCTATGAATTTAAATTTATTCCTGAAAAAGTAGAATACAACAACAAGGTTTCTCAACTGGGAAGGGAATACACAACTTTGAAACCTGGCACTTGGACTCATGTCATAACTGATCAGATTTAGAAGAAGGTCAAAGAAGGTCACATGTACATTTGTGTTCCAAAGAGCCAGGATCTATCTACCTGTCAGCAGTACCTACATAGAGACCAGAGGCTCCTGTAAAGAGTATCATGGCCATGTTGAAATGACAGACAGCCAGCAGTTTACACCCTAATTGTTCTCCCATGTTCCATCGAAGAGCAACCGTTCCGCTTTGGTTACTCAGGTCCTTTTATTCCAGGCAAAGAGATTCAATTTACCCTTTAAAGTTTAAATGATATACTACAATTCTGTAAATGCATTTTAAATACTTTATATAGATAAGCAGAAAAATAGTAGAACTTCGGTACCGGGGGCCCAATCCTACTCCTCTCGTGGATGAAGGTGGAACACACCGAAACAAAGAACATACATCACTATATATTCTAGGCTCCACCTTGTTACATGAGACCGAGCACAAACCTCAGTGTATCAGTAAATTTATGTGTCAGCCTGAAGCGGCTTTAACTGAACTGAGCAGTGTGGTCAGTGGGTGTGATGAATCTTAATTCTGTGTGCATGCAGCAATAAAACTTTTAATAATAATTTAATAAGCATGTTACATATTTTCTTCATATGTTCCTGTAAGGAGACGCAGGTAGCTTTAAGAAAACTCTAACAGAAGACCGGATATCTCCACCTGCCATTCCAAGTGGCTACTGTCTGGAGACTTGCATAAGGGCTGTGTGATGGCAGGATGGAACCAGCTGTCAAACAAGAGAGAAAGGATTTGGAATTAGGGGACAAAGGTCATCGTATCTTTGCAAGTACTAAAATTTAGCACACCTCACAGTGGAAGCATTGCAGATATTGGACTGGACACACTTTTCTGTTACCACTGGAGTCATACTCAGCTGCATGTGTACAAGACATTGATCAGGAAATGTCCTCCAAGTGGCTGCATAAAATACACATAAACAACGTCATCGTAATGTGACTGTTCTTCCTTCCTGCATCGGTAAAGTCATGTGATCGTCTGAAATTAAAACTTATATCTCATAAACGGCACAAACCTGCACAAATGAGGACTAACCATTCTGTCTATTTACCGGATTTTTTCCTGTGGGTGGGGTGTCAGCTTCACTCAGCTGTTCATCACACCACCGGTTCAGCTGCAACCACTACTACTGTGAATGAATAAAATCTGAGTCTAATCTTGGCTTTAATCCAGCAGTGCAGTCCAGATGATGGAAATAAAAACAGATTAAATCATTTCCTTGAAATGTTTTTAAAACCAGTCAGTCAGTCATTTTCTACCGCTTATTCCATAGTGGGTCGCGGGGGAGCTGGTGCCTATCTCCAGCAGTCTATGGGCGAGAGGCAGGGTACACCCTGGACAGGTCACCAGTCCATCGCAGGGCAACACACAAACAACCATTCATACACCTAAGGGCAATTTAGAGTGACCAATTAACCTAACAGGCATGTCTGTCAAGCCGGAGTACCCGGTGAGAACATGCAAACTCCATGCAGAAAGACCCCCGGCTGGGAATCGAACCCAGGACCTTCTTGCTGCAAGGCAACAGTGCTACCAACTACGCCACCGTGCAGCTCTTTTTAAAACCATATAAACAAAATAAATCAGACAGCCGTTACCTGAGAAGAGTAGGTAGGATTGTCAGCATCTGCCATTTTGGACTTTGTTTTGGTTTTGTGTTGTTTACTTTTTCAGTTAGGTGTTTCTATTTCTTTGGGTTTAGTAGTTATGTTTGTTTATTCCTTCTGTCATCCTGATGTTAGTTTTTGTTCTCTCTCCTGCCCCCTAGTTTTAGTAGTCCTTTCTTCCCTCACCCATAGTTCCCTTTCCCCTTTGGCCTAAGACCCCTTTTGTTATTATTTACCCAGTTGCTTGTTCCCCTTATTATTAGTTGTTCCTTCCCCAGCCTTGCCTTACAGTATTGTTCCCTCTTGATTAGTTTTTTAGTAATAGTTCTCTTTGTTTATCCCTTATGTTTTAGTTCCTATCAGTAATATTCTGTTATTCAGTAATTCTGCTTATTTACGTAGTCCCTTCCACGTCCTTAGATTTAGTTCTTCCTAGAGTTACTATTTACGTCAGCTTATGTTTAGGTCTCTTTCCCTGTTCCTCCCAGTTTAGTTTAGTATTAGTTTCCCCTCCTGTCTCTGCGTTTCCTAGCTCTAGTCACCATAGCAACCTCCATTACCTCAGTTCCCTTCACCTGGCCAGCACACCTGTAAGCATTCATCTGATTAACTACTCCTCTCGTTCCCATTGTTTCACCATTCACCTTCCCTATATATAAGCTTACCAGTTTAATTTGTTCCCCGTCGCCTCGTTCTGCTAGATACCTGCTATCGCCTGTCATGCTCCTGCGTTATTCCGAGAATCCCCGTCAGCCTAGTTCCTGTTCAGCTCTTGTAAGTTCCATATATCTTGTTAACTGCTTCCTGAACTTCTGGCAGAGTATCCTGCACTGTTCAAGCCTTTCTAATAAATTATGGATCAAAACCTTACCTTCTGGCTCCCGAGTATCTCCCTGCAAGCTGGTCCGACCCAAACCCACTCCCTGACAAGGAGGACGACAGTTCTGGGGAACAGGACTGACTGTCATTGTTTCATGTGGGTGTGTGGTGCCTGACAGGTTGGTGGTTTTCACCTGAGGTAGGACAAAGCTGGCAGAGGCTGCAACCTTCCCAGAACTGATATACCGATGTTGATACAGTGTCTGAGAATGTATTGAAATCCAAGACAGTGCTTCTTAAGCTGGTGTTGACAACCATCAAAAATATGACATTTACACTTGGTCATTTTTGTTAAACAGAGACTAAAATAAACCGCTAAAGCAATGAGTGAAAAACTGTGTTCTCCTTGCTTCCCGTGAGCTGCTGATCAGATGCAGTGATTAACTGATGATCATCAGTGTGAGAACCTCTATGAAGCAGAAGTCTTTAAAGTTTGCTGTTCTGAGGCTTACAGGTGTGTGATAACACAAATCCAAAATGGAAAGACATCAGCAATGCGCTTAGAACAGCAAAATTTGCCGTTCATCTATCTGGGTTGGATTCAAAGGTAATTTCCAAACAATCTGAAGTCTATAATTCTCCAGAGAGAAAGAATATTCCCAAGAGGAAAACATCTCGGAGAGCTGCCAACCTTCACGGGAGTGAATGTACCAGCAGATTCAGCCCAAGGTCAGAGCGTGAAGTTCAGAGAAATGACCAAAAACCAGAGCTCCATCTCAGGCCTACAGGTCTTACAGGCCTCAGTTAGCAGGTTAAAGGTCAGAGGTCATCACAGGACAGTTTAGAATGGATGAAGGTGAAATCCTCTTCTCTCTAAAAACAAGATGGTGGCAGGAATTAGGTTGCAAAGCTGCATGCGGATGAAGGACAAGACTTCTGGAACAATGTCCTCCGGACAGATGAGACCATAGTAGAGACGTTTGAGCATATGCCACTTTCTTTCTGTTTTTCAAAAAGTAGGTCTGAATTAATGAGCTTCATGTAAAAAAATCAACTGTTATAAAAGCTGAAGGTGGAATATAAACTGTGTGTATGTGTGTTCTTGTAACTGCTGGTGAGTGAGAACCATTTTTCGTATTTTTATCGCAAAGTGAGGACATTTTGACAAAGTGAGGAGATTTTCCAGGTCCTCACTTTTCCAAGTTCCATTCTTGGGACAGGGGTTAGGTTTAGGCTTAGGGTATGAATTGAGTTATGGGTAGGGTTAGGTTTAGGGTCAGGGTTAGGCACTAGAAATCAAGGAAAATGAATGGAAGTCAATGGAAAAAATTGAAAAGTTCTCAATAAAGATAGTAAAACAGTGAAGAGTGTGTGTGGGGGCAGCAGTGTGTTTCACACATGTGGCTTTAATTGTTGCTGCACAGCAACAAATGTAATCTAAAGATCATCAACACCACCAGGTAGCGCGTCATTCCTCAACTCTGTTTCTGTGTGAGACTCGTAAAGAAAGAACTTTTCCATGAAGTTTCCAGAAACAAACTGTAACGATGTGAGTATTTTTCCTTGTGATGAAATCTGACCTCGTTGTTGGGAACAAGAGAGATCACACAGATTGTTGAATTTTTCTCCTTAACTCCCAGCTGCTTTGTCTAAACATGTTGCTGGTCGGAGATCTTCTGGTTTGATTATCAAACCAAATTTAAACAACATTTCTTAACAGAACCAGCTGGAAGCAATACATTTAAACTTTTGGGTAAAGCTCTTCTTTTTTTTTAGATTATGTGATTTAGGTAACCTGTGATAGAAACAGTTCAAACTCCAGATCTGAACTACCCCGAAGTTGTCAGTAACAAACACTTTACAGAATTAGAGGGAAATGTTGTTAGCAGAACAGCTATTCCCAGTTTGCAGAAAAATTCTCCCTGCAGGTCAGAGAAAACTGAGCACCAACACTGTGATGAATATTCAGCTGCATTTAAAATAACAATGAGACCAGTTTTCTCGGGGTTGTTGTCTTTGGACCAGAACCTCTGAAAAAGAAACTACTTAGTCAATCAATTAATGTGGACGGCATATTGACCTCTGGTAAAAAAGTAAAAAACTTGCTGTTATCTTTGACCAGGACATGTCATTTATCTTTCAGGATGTCCACAAAATGCAGTTAAAAGCCTTCAGCTGATTCAAAATGCTGCAGGAAGAGTTCTGATGAAAATTAAAAAGATAGATCATAATTCTCCCACTTTAGCTTCCCTTCATTGGCTCCCTGTTAAATCCAGAATAGAATTTCAAATTCTCCTCCTCACATATAAGGCCCTTAATGATCTACAGGGGTTGGACGATGAAACTGAAACACCTGGTTTTAGACCACAATAATTTATTAGTATGGTGTAGGGCCTCCTTTTGCGGCCAATACAGCATCAATTCGTCTTGGGAATGACATATAAAAGTCCTGCACAGTGGTCAGAGGCATTTTAAGCCATTCTTCTTGCAGGATAGTGGCCAGGTCACTACGTGAT
This sequence comes from Crenichthys baileyi, assembly GCA_036173005.1. Classification (NCBI taxonomy): domain Eukaryota; kingdom Metazoa; phylum Chordata; class Actinopteri; order Cyprinodontiformes; family Goodeidae; genus Crenichthys; species Crenichthys baileyi. The sequence goes on along the minus strand of JAHHUM010000719.1, from coordinate 19,675 downwards.
ACTGGTGGAGGAAAACGTTTCCTGACTCGCTCCTCCAAAACACCCCAAAGTGGCTCAATAATATTTAGATCTGGTGACTGTGCAGGCCATGGGAGATGTTCAACTTCATTTTCATGTTCATCAAACCAATCTTTCACCAGTCTTGCTGTGTGTATTGGTGCATTGTCATCCTGATACACGGCACCGCCTTCAGGATACAATGTTTGAACCATTGGATGCACATGGTCCTCAAGAATGGTTCGGTATTTCTTGGCAGTGACGCGCCCATCTAGCACAAGTATTGGGCCAAGGGAATGCCATGATATGGCAGCCCAAACCATCACTGATCCACCCCCATGCTTCACTCTGGGCACGCAACAGTCTGGGGGGTACGGTTCCTTGGGGCTTCTCCACACCGTAACTCTCCCGGATGTGGGGAAAACAGTAAAGGTGGACTCATCAGAGAACAATACATGTTTCACATTGTCCACAGCCCAAGATTTGCGCTCCTTGCACCATTGAAACCGACGTTTGGCATTGGCATGAGTGACCAAAGGTTTGGCTATAGCAGCCCGGCCGTGTATATTGACCCTGTGGAGCTCCCGACGTACAGTTCTGGTCGAAACAGGAGAGTTGAGGTGCACATTTAATTCTGCCGTGATTTGGGCAGCCGTGGTTTTATGTTTTTTGGATAAAATCCTGGTTAGCACCCGAACATCCCTTTCAGACAGCTTCCTCTTGCGTCCACAGTTAATTCTGTTGGATGTGGTTCGTCCTTCTTGGTGGTATGCTGACATTACCCTGGATACCGTGGCCCTTGATACATCACAAAGACTTGCTGTCTTGGTCACAGATGCGCCAGCAAGACGTGCACCAACAATTTGTCCTCTTTTGAACTCTGGTATGTCACCCATAATATTGTGTGCATTTCAATATTTTGAGCAAAACTGTGCTCTTACCCTGATAATTGAACCTTCACACTCTGCTCTTACTGGTGCAATGTGCAATCAATGAAGACTGGCTACCAGGCTGGTCCAATTTAGCCATGAAACCTCCCACACTAAAATGACAGGTGTTTCAGTTTCATTCTCTAACCCCTGTAGCTCCATCATACATCAGAGATCTGATTGTTCCATATGTTCCTAACAGAGCACTTCGTTCTCAGACTGCAGGTTTACTGGTGGTTCCTAGAGTCTCTAGAAGTAGAATGGGAGGCAGATCCTTTAGTTATCAGGCTCCTCTCCTGTGGAACCAGCTCCCAATTTTAGTCCGTGAGGCGGACACCCTGTCTACTTTTAAGGCTAGGCTTAAAACTTTCCTTTTTGATAAAGCTTATAGTTAGAATGGCTTACGTGATCCTGAGCTATCTCTATAGTTATGCTGCTATAGGCTTAGGCTGCTGGAGGACATAATGACCACTTTGACCCTCTCTGCTACATTCTCACACTACTCTCCAATTTTACATTATTTGCTGTTATTTCAGATTTTAACTCTATGTTCTCTCTGTTTTTTTTTGTATCTTCCTAGAAGCTACACCTGACCTGGCTGTGTGTTTACATCAGCTGAGCTGCTGCCACCAACAACTTAATGCTCACCCTCTACCGATGATCCACATGGCCCTCTCTTTCAGTGTTTAACCCTTTCTCTCTCCTAGACATAGCTACAGGCTGAGCTTCTACTGTGACTAACTCTATGTGCTCTCTTTCATCCTCTAGACTTGAAAACTGGCTCAGAGTTTATCTGCTAAGCTGTCTTTCTCTCCTAGATGAAGCCTCTAAAGGAGCTTTAACCATTAATGCTTAACTTTTCCTTCCCATAGAAAGTACTTCTGGATCAGTGCTTCTTTGTTCTCTTTGTGTCTCTGCTCTGTTCTCTCTAACCCCCAGTTGGTCGTGGCAGATGGCCGCTCACACTGAGCCTGGTTCTGGTTCTGCTGGAGGTTTCTTCCTGTTAAAAGGGAGTTTTCCTCTCTACTGTCGCTACATGCATGCTCAGTATGAGGGATTGCTGCAGTTAGGATTAATTGGAATGCATGAACCCGACTTGAAATCTGTATGATTCCACTGAATTGACTCGAGCCTTGAGACATGTGTTGTGATTTGGTGATATATAAATGAACTGAATTGAATTAAAGTGCAAAACTGCGGTGAAGTTAGTTTTAATATATATAATATTGGATATTCATGCTCCGGGAATTCAGCGGGGGCTTCCTCACATTTGACCTGATGCAGGCAGTCTTATTATGAACAGTTGCTCTCTGTATGCTCCCTCCTCCTGCAGACGCTGGTTCTCTTAGGGACCGTTACTAAACTTCAGAACCAAACATGCTGTTTTATGGTAGTTTTGTTTTGTGTGTTTTGAGGGAAATGTTTGTATGTCTGATCAGCTGGTTTAGGATGTTATTAAATACAGCGCCCCCTACCTGCGTGTTATTCAGAAAGCTGATGTGTCCTTTCCTTTTCCTTCAGGCATGGGTTATGATTTTGTCAATAGAAAAATTATATTTGGGCTTGACCTGCTCTGGCCATTATGGTGCTTAATGGAGTTTTGACGAAAATTTAAACTGAAAGACTCACCTCCACCCCCCGGCCGTCCTATGACTCCACCTTGCGCCTCTCCTCCATCCAATCAGTGTCAGATCCGTATGTGTCTTCAATCAATCATCCTCCGTTGACCGTTAGATTTTCTAACTCCATAAAGTGGCCACGATAAACCTGATCAAAAGTTAAACCTCTTATTTTTGACAAATGTCCAGAACCTCTTTGCTTCTTTAAATATGTGATAGACTTGTTCCCTGTGATAAATAAATAATTCAGGTTTCAGAACTCTTTTTTGAACCTTATGAGACTTAATTCACAATGTAAATTAAAGTTTCAAGCTGCCATCAAAGCTGTTACATTGGAGCTTAGTTGTGTTCACAAAGCTCAGCCCAAGGAAACGCTCAATGAATCTGTTAGAGCTTCCAGCACCAGCTCAGCAGATCTTAGCAGGCCATGCTGTGGGTCGCCTTGCCTGCTGATAGTGGTCAGAGGGCTCGGTGGCGCCAATTATATGGCATCCTTGCTTCTGTCTGTGTGCCCCAGGGCAGCTGTGGCTACAATGTAGCTCACCACTGTCAGTGTGTGAATGTGTGGATGACTGATTGTAGTGGAAAGGGCGTTGGAGCCTCTGGGGACTTGATAAAGTGCTATACAAGTGCAGGCTATTTACCATTTACATGCTAGCACACAACATTATTGTAGAGATTATTTTACGGTTCCAGGCAGAAGTAAATCCCGAGCTTCCCTTTCTGGATCTGATCATCACTGTTTTGTTCAGTTTTTTTCTAGACAGATGTTAAAAACAATGTTGCTTTTAGTGAGCTCAGTCCTGGAGGCAAAATAATAACAAAGCAACAATAAACATGATTTATTAGATCAGATATAAAACACAGATTACAGATAACATTTACATTTTTATTGAGATGTTAAATTTGATTTCAAAGTTGAAAGCAGCTGGGAGCTGGGAGGAAATAAAAGAGGAATCACAGAAAATATTAAATATTTTAGAGTTTCCTCCATCTGCTTTTCTTTAAATTCACATCCTGGTTTCTGTACAGCTTTGCATACAGGCCTGGCAATGTCACTGTACTGTTTGGATCCATTTCTATATTTCCATTTGGATGGAGACATTCCTAGAAACTATTTTGTTTACAAGGAAACTTTAGAAGGAACTTAAAGTATGTTGTGCTACAATTGCTTGGTTTGCCTAACTATTAATAAGTTCCAAAGGTAATTATTAATAAAGTTAGTCATTTTGACCAAATGACTAAGTCAGACTGACAGGAAATAATTGCCACCAGCTCTCAGTCTCTGTCAGGTTCTGTTCTATGAATACCTGCCCGATGAGGTGTGGTATTATTGAACAATAGATGAAGGAGTGAATTCATGCTCTGGTGTTCTCAGCCAGCCTTGAACACATGTACAGACTAAACATCTCTCCAAAATGCATGAATTTATTAACAAAATACTCAAACTTCTAGTTAAAATACTTTAGTCAAGAAACTCTTTAACTAGACCAGTAACGTGCAACTAAACTACTGAGTACAAATTAGAAGAATAAGAAAAACTAATAACAATGGGGGAAAAATGGTAAAAAGGAACACCTAAAAATGAAACTGAAACCAATAACACAATGCAGTGATGTAACGGTTTTGAGGAAATGGGAATGATGCCAAATTACCTCTGAAAGCTAACAGAGAAAAACAGCTGCTAGGTGTTCAAACCACCAGATAACAAAGTAGTAGAGAAAATTATGTATTTTTTTAATAAATAAAAATAATAACGTTTTGAAAATAATTTGCTAAAGTAGAGATCAATAACCTTTTGCACAATTGATTCTGAATGTTGTGTTAACTAGCCACCACAGATTCAATGGAGTGATGGACCACCAAGATGGGGTCAAAAAACCTTTTTTGACTCACAAGATGGCAAACAAACTGACAGACGCTGCCTTGATGTCACATCTGGAATTAGCAGCTCAGCCAACAACAAAAAATAGCACCTGTGATGTTATTTAGCGACCCCTCTAAGTCCCACATGTAAGTACCACCACTTTGAGCAGAGCTAATGCTAGCTACTGTCTTGTCATTAGCAGAGCTTTAGCTTTAGCATTAGCTGATAATGAAGATACAACTTGGCACATTCAGTGGACTATGAGGACATATTTGATGCAGAGTGCTCACCTCATAGGAGTAAAGACATTTGTAGCGTTAAAATAATATTTAATTTTTTTATCCTGAATTAATTTTTTCTGCCCAGACACAGCCTCTTCTGTGAACAATTTGGATGAACAGGAGGGCATTTGATAAGGACAGTGAGTTGCGTGGCGGAGATGAACAGAGAAGACGTGGCGGCCGGGGAAACCATCTGCTTGGAGTGGTGCACAGCTCCACTTTGTGGACAGTGGTGAAAAATGGCGTCATCCACACAATCCGAGACACCATCTCTTCGTGGGGAATCTTTGGCTCAGGTTCTTTTCTGGAAGAGGTCAGACAGCCTGGTTTGGACAGCTATTCTTAATTTTAGTCAGAATACACAAATAGCAGACTGTACTTTACTTTGTATCCAAGGCTTCTTAGAAGATTCAGTATTTTACTCGGCCAGCGAGATCCAGACATTCACACCTGTGTCCTCCCCAGGCAGGCAAAAGGGAAGAGATGCATAGAGGTTTGTAGCTCATTGACATCGCTGGGATTTCAGTGATTCCTCCTTCCTGGGAGCTGTGCATGAGAATGGGTTAATATAGTGCATTCTGGGATTAAGAGTTTTTACTGGTCTGTTTTGTTTTCTGTGTGGAGTTAGGTCCTTATTTTTCCTCATATGGCCCAGCAAGTAAGATCATTGCTATGATATTGTTTACAGACGGACAGATCCTTCAAGACTGTTAATAAACAATCGGGTATTTAGTTGTTTAGATATACAGAACATCCTCATGGATTTCTTCTCGTTTTGTTTTACTGACTTAAATGTTTCAGGTCATCAAAAAAATGTTAATTTCAGACAAAGATAACCTGAGTAAGTAAAAAGCAGTTCTCAATGATTTGTTTATTAACTGAATAAATGTTTCCAAAACCAACATGGCTCTATGGAGAAAGTAATTATTCCTTAAACCCCTTAAACATTATAACTGGGTGTTCCACCATTGTGGATCAGTGTTTCTGACAGCAAGTCTGCAAAGCAGACCCACTCTGCTTTGCAGAATTGTTTTAATTCCAACACATTGGAGAGTTGTCCAGCATGAACAGCCTGTTTTATGTAATACCACAGCATCTCAACCATCTGGACTTTGGCCAGGTCACTTCATGTCCTTCATTCAAACCATTCAGAGGGGGACTTGCAGGTGTGCTCGATCTTAAGTTCACAAACTGATGGTTGCAGAGATGTTCACAAATAACATTTTCTGAGTGCAAGTCAAATCTCAAGACTCTAACAACTGAAATAAACATTCTCTCATCAAATCCCCAACATCTAGGTCCCCCCTAACTCAGCAAAACTGTAGGTTAGGAATCCAAACCTGTGCTGTTGGTCCTCAGGTCTAAATTATTACAACATTTAATAATCTTTCCGTCTTTTAATCTTTAAACATTTATTAACAGTTTTTTTTCTTTTAAAATGTAGTTACCATTATATTATTTTGAAAATGAATCAGATCTAATGTTTACCCCATTAGAAATATAAACAGGCATTTATGCTTTGAGAAAAATAATGGAAAGAGGTCGACAAATAACCTTGTCATGTAGATGTGTTAAAAAAACATAAAACATTCCAGTTTATTGTGATTTGTTGTCATATTTGTCCCTGTCTCCTTATTGTCCTCTCCTTCATTAGATGTTGTACTAAATCTGGTCTGGAGGGTTTTCTTCTCCTCACTCTGAGCTGCAGCAGTTTTAACAATATTAGGAAACCATTTTCTTAATCCACATTAAAACCTTTGTTCTCAAGTTTAAATAGTTAAGATGTTTAAATGTAAGGTATAAATTACAATATGATGAAGTGTAGTAATGATATATAAATGAGCAATAAACGTCTGAATCAATCGAACAGGAAGTGCTTTTATTTTTTGAATTTCCAGCAGGAAGTGTCTTTGTAATGTAGCAGCTAGAATTGCATCGAGAGAATGTCGGAGGGAAGTTATGTTTATTTTGTTTCCGAAATCATCTAAAGTCATTTATTTCAACATTCAGTTGGAGAGGCATTCATATGGTCATTATTATGAAACAACAGCTAACATGAACAGGTTGTTATGCGCCACGAACATCCCATAATAATCCACTAACATCACTCTCTAATAATCAAGCTCATCCTTTCACTGTAAAACATGGGAAGCTGCAGTCTGGAGCTCACAAACTGGCTTCTTTCACTCTTCGTTACAGGAGATAAAAACTGGAACGAAGACTCGAGTCTCAGACCACGAGTCTAAGTCAAGCCTTAAGGTGGGTGTGGTGAGTAAAAGTGAACTAAAAATCTAACTGATCACAGTTAACCCAGGATTTAAAACAGAGGGCCTGTTATATTTTCACATAGTGCTAGGTTGGGTTGGAGCTTTTTTCTCTTAATAAATGAATCCGTCATATGAAAACAATTTTTTGTATTTAGTAACGTTGATTGCGGTACTCTAGCCCACCTGAAGTTATCAACTGTAAGTATGAATGAAAGAAGGATTCTTATATGAAGCCCCTGGAGAAGGTAGGTGATACATGTCATTGAGGTGGACATTTATTTTACCTTTCCATTATTATTATTATTATTATTATTATTATTCATCCATTTTTCTATACCTGCTTCTTTCATATAGGGTTGTGGGAAAGCTAGTGCCTTTTGTAGTAGTAGTAGTAGTAGTGATGGTGGTGGTTGTAGTAGCAGCAGCAGTAGTATTACTAGTGGGGGAAATCATGGTAGTTAGACAGTGGATTTTGCTGAGCTGCACAATGTTGAGCATCCATAAACAACAGTTAATACGAAAAAGAAGACGGCTACTCCATGCAAGAACAATGGGATGTACAATGTTTTCATCTGCATATGTTCAGCATCAACGAGTGTAACAGAAACCAGTTGTTATACAATGCATGTTTAGTTTGTTTTGCAAACATAAATAATGTTTATATGATATGTTCTTCCTCTTCGCCGTCGTACTTGCTGCTTCTATTGTCTGCAGCTTCGACCCGCCCATAGTGATGTTACGGTTCGCACAGAAGAACCAAATATTCTGCTGGGCCCAAGGTGAACCACAGTTTGCGCTTTGGAACCACTTTTCATTGGTAGAAACGCATCAAAATCATTTTCGAGACCGGAACAGGCTCCAAACTGCATTGGTGGAAAAGGAGCATTGGTGTATTAATGCATTTTGGCCCCACACAATTAACCACAAATATGACAAAACCTGCTGTTCTGAAGCAGAAAAACAGGATATTGCCCTTAATCTGCTGATGGTTTGTGTGTGTGTTATCACTATGCATGTTCTTCATTCCTCTGCCTTCACTGTTTATCTCAGTTTGTCCCTCTGAAAGAGTTATTACACCCCCCCCCAACCCCCCCACCCCCGAGTTCGAATCGTTGACCTCTGACCTGACATCCTGTTGTGTGTCAGGTTGTGATGAAAAAGGGTCGAGCATCTCGAGGTGAAAGGAAGGAAGACTTTTGTATCCTCTCTACAAATGGAGTTGCAGGAATGTTGCAGGACCAAGCCAGCCAAAAATAAACAGTTTCACACTGAAACATTCTTGCTGCTCTGACACTTTGTGTTCTGTTTGTCATTTTATGAAACTGAACTATCTATTAGGTTCCAGACATTTATAAATGCAGCCAAATCTCCATCCAACAACCCACAGTCTGCAGGCTTCACAATCGGTGAAGGATAATTTCAGCTCTAAGGGAATAAACTTTAAAGGTGACCTTTTATACTTCCTTTTAAACATTTGGGATAGGTCTATGGCCTATACAAAACATGTTAAATTACATTTTTACACAAAATCATTCTCAGATAATGAGATTTCACCTCCTCAATTTCCCCTTTTCTGAGCTCCTTTCAGAATGAGCTGTTTTAGGGCTCTGCCACTTTTATGCAAATTTGCTGTACCTGGCCACGCCCCTAACCAGCACTTCCTACGTGAGAACAAAACTTATAAGACACAATAAGTACTTACATTTCTGTCATCTGCAGACTTGCCAACAACAGCAGGGACTGAATTTTTCTTCAGTCTTTCTGTAAATCCTGACGTGTTCTGCTGTGAGTTCAGTCGGTGCTGAAGTGATTCACGGAAACTAGTAATGTCTACGGCAATGTGACTGGAACATTGCCCTCAAAATAAAATGAAGCCTTGAATCTCTGTTATCCGACAGCGGGAGAATGGGCATGGACACATGTGGGTCTTTGCAGCCAACAGAACATCTGCCTCTGAGGGCAGCCTTTGTAAAGCACCTGTAAGGTAAAACCAGCCGGCGAGACGTGATCCTCTTCTGGAAATCAAGTGGATGGAGCTCCACTTCAGTTGCTAGTCAGGGGCGGGACTCAGGTAACATTGCTAGGTGCCAGTGTGATGTCACAATTACACAGCTTTTGAAACTGCGGGTTTTCTAGAAAAAATAAAACATTTATTTATAGCCAAAAACGGCTGAATGTTTGTTTGTGTTTGGACTGAATTAGAGACCCAAAGGGAAGAATAAAAACAATCAAAAAGTGAATTTTGCATAATAGGACCCCTTTAGGTAACAGAAGAAACGTTTCCTGTGAACAGCTGTTCAAATGTTTTCACACCCTGAACCCTTCTACATTTTGTCTCATTTTAATCATAAACCTTAATGCATTTTATTGTGATTTTATGTGACAGAGCAACACAAAGTTGTGCATAATGGAGGAATGAATGGGCAAGCAAAGTAATGCGTTGTTTTAAAATGTTTTTTAGAAATACAGTACATACCTGAGAAGTGTTAATGCATTCAGCCCAGTGAACTCTTGTACCCCTAAAAAAATCCAGAGCCACTTTCAAAGGCAACTAGTGAGTAAACAAAGTCCAGCTGTGTGTAATTTAACCTGAGTCTAACTGCAGCGGTTCTTTTTCTGGCTTCAGAGGTTTGTTAGAAAACAGAACAAACCGCATCAGGTCAGAGAGAAAGTTCTGGTTCAGTTTAAAGCAGGGTTCATCTGAACATGGAGAGGATGGACCAACTGCAGAGCTACCATGACATGGATGTCCACCTAAACTGACTGGCTGGGCAAGGAGGGCATTAATCAGAGAGGCAGCAGAGACTTAAGGACATTGGAGGAGCTGCAGATTTTCACATCAGAGACTGGAGTATCTGTTCATAGGACCATATTATGCCTCCATATAGCTGGGCTTTATGGGAAGAGTGGCCAGAAAAAAGCCATTATTTGGTGTTAAAAATAAGAAGGCATGTTTTGAGTTTCCCAAAAGGCAGGTGGGCAATTCCCCAGATGTATAGAGGAAGGAGCTCTGATCAGATGAGACAAAAATTTAACTTTTCAGCTGCCAAGGAAAACGCTGTCTGGCTCAAACCCAACACATCCCATCACCCCAAGAATACCATCACCACAGTGAAACATGGTGGTGGCAGCATCATGCTGTGTCAGCAGCAGGGACTGGGAAACAGATCCGAGTCAAGGGAAAGATAGATGGAGCTAAATACAGGGATATTCTGGAGCAGAACCAGGGTCAGTCTGCCTGTGATCTGAGACTGGGACGGAGGTTCACCTTCCAGCAGGACAATGACTCCTAGACTCCTAGAGCAACACTACAGTGGTTAAAGGGGAAATGGCCTAATTAAAGTCCAGCCCTTAATCCAACTGAGAATCTGGGGTTAGACTTGAAGATCACTGCTTACAAGTGAAAACCATCCAACATGAAGAAGCTGGAGCAGCTTTGCCTTGAGGAATAGGCCAACGTCCCAGTGGTAGGATGTGGCGAGCTCATAGAGACGGATCCAAAGCCAGAAGGTGGTTCTACAAAGTACTGACCTTAGAGGGGTGAACAGTTATGCACACTGATGTTTTCTGTTATTTTGTCCTATTTGTTGTTGGCTTCATAATAAAAAAATAACACATCTTCAAAGTTGTAAGAATGTTTTGTAAATGAAATGCTGCAAACTGTGAAACGATCCATTTTAAGTTCAGCTTAAAAAGCTGTCATGATTAATGAATTAATAAATTACAGACCTATATCCAATCTTCCATTCAGAGCTCATCATAGCACTGAAACAGCTCTGCTGAAAGTCACTAATGATATTCTTCTAGCCTCAGATAATGGACTGTACTGGTTCTGTTAGATCTCAGTGCTCCATTTGATACAGTCGACCATAATATTCTCTTAGAAAGGCTGGAATATGCTGTAGGGATCAGGGGAACAGCGCTAGGCTGGTTTAAATCTTATTTGTCTGACAGATTCCAGTTTGTTCATGTAAATGATAAATCATCTTTAAACTCCAGGGTTAATTGTGGAGTACCACAGGGTTCAGTACTTGGGCCAATTCTCTTTACTATATATATGCTTCCAACAGGTCAAATTATCAGGCAGCATAGAATAAATTTTCACTGTTACGCTAATGATACTCAGCTTTACTTATCCATAAATCCTGATGAGCCCAACCAGTTAGATAAACTACAAGCATGTCTTGGAGACATAAAAACTTGGATGACTTAAAATTTTCTGCTTCTAAATTCAGACAAGACAGAAGTTGTCATCTTTGGACCGGAGTCTTTAAAAAGAAACTGCTTAGTCAATCACTTAACCTGGATGGCATTAAATTGACCTCTGATAATAAAGTAAAAAACCTTGGTGTTATTTTTGACCAGGACATGTCATTTAAATCCCATATTAAGCAGGTTTCTAGGATTTCCTTCTTTCTCCTCCGGAACATTGCCAAAATTAGAAAATATCCTGTCCAGGATTGATGCTGAAAAACTAGTCCATGCATTTGTTACTTCAGGCTGGACTATTGTAATTCTTTACTATCAGGATGTCCACAAAATGCAGTTAAAGCCTTCAGCTGATTCAAAATGCTGCAGCAAGAGTTCTGATGAAAATTAAAAAGAGAGATCATATTTCTCCTACTTTAGCTTCCCTTCATCGGCTCCCTGTTAAATCCAGAATAGAATTTCAAATTCTCCTCCTCACATATAAAGCCCTTAATGATCTTGCTCCATCATACATCAGAGATCTGATTGTTCCATACGTTCCTAACAGAGCACTTCGTTCTCAGACTGCAGGTTTACTGTGGTTTCCTAGAGTCTCTAGAAGTAGAATGGGAGGCAGATCCTTTAGTTATCAGGCTCCTCTCCTGTGGAACCAGCTCCCAGTTTTTAGTCCGTGAGGCGGACACCCTGTCTACTTTTAAGGCTAGGCTTAAAACTTTCCTTTTTGATAAAGCTTATAGTTAGAGTGGCTTAGGTTATCTGAGCTATCTTCCTTATTTTACCTCCGTCTTCTTCTCCCTTGTTGGATTGGAGTAAGGGGGAGTCAGGTTTAGCCCAACCGGCTCAGTTATGGTTGAGGTGCAAACACACCCTCCATTTCTGCTACCTGTATGACCCCCTCTCTTTTCCAATGGTTATGGTCAATCTGACAGAGAGAGATATCCCAATCATTGTGGTTTTTTAGTATAACATGGCCATCAGTGGGCTCTAGATGGACAAACTGTCTACTTTTAAGGCTAGGCTTAAAACTTTCCTTTTTGATAAAGCTTATAGTTAGAGTGGCTTAGGTTATCCTGAGCTATCTCTGTAGTTATGCTGCTATAGGCTTAGGCTGCTGGAGAACATAATGACCACTTTCACCCTCTCTACTAAATTCTCACACTACTCTCCAATGTTGCATTATTTGCTGTTATTTCAGCTTTTAACTTTGTTCTCTTTCTTTTCTCTTCCTAGAAGCTACACCTGGCCTGACTCTGTGTCTACCTGTAACTCCTTTCTGGAGAGGGGCATCGTCGGAGCTTCTGCTGGCAAGAACTTAATGCTCACCTTCTACAGATGATCCACATGGCCCTGTCTTTCAGTGTTTAACCCTTTCTCTCTCCTAGACATAGCTACTGACTGAGCTTTTACTGTAACTAACTCTATGTGCTCTCTTCAGACTCTAAACTTGAAAAATGGCTCAGAGTTTATCTGTTCCTTCTTTCTAGGTGAAACGACTAAAGGAGCTACATCCATTAACATTTACTTTTCCTTCCCATAGAAAGTACTCCTGGATCAGTGCTTCTTTGTTCTCTTTGTGTCTCTGCTCTGTTCTCTCTAACCCCCAGTCGGTCGTGGCAGACGGCCGCTCACACTGAGCCTGGTTCTGGTTCTGCTGGAGGTTTCTTCCTGTTAAAAGGGAGTTTTTCCTCTCCACTGTCGCTACATGCATGCTCAGTATGAGGGATTGCTGCAAAGTCAACGCCAGTGACTGTCCACTGTCTCTACATGCTCATCCAGGAGGAGTGAATGCTGCAAGTCACTGACTGGATGCAATCTGCTGGGTTTCCTTAGATAGAAAAACTTTTTATCCAATTTGAATAAATAACAGAATCTGACTGCACTGTTCAATGATTAAGATTAATAGGAATGTATGTACCTGACTTTTGTGAAGTGCCTTGAGACGACATGTGTTGTGAATTGGCGCGCTATAAACTTAATTGACTTGAATTAATAATCATAATGAAACTGGATAAAATTCAGCAGAGACCAGGGAGATCCATCATCCTTCAGCTGATCACCATTATTTGTGAGCACAATCTTGGCCAATAAAGGTAATTCTGGTTCTGAGTGACCCCTAGAGGTATAGACACCAGACCTCCTCCAAAGCCTTCCACATGTGACCCTACATAGAAAGTGGGTAAAGATGATGGATGGATGATTTGTTTGTACCATCTGCAAATTTGTTTTGCCTTTTGCTCTCTGCATGTTGCACTTGAAAACTAAAGGATGGCTTGCAGGAGCTCTGATTAAAACTGCACTTCTTCATTTCCAAACCTATAGAGCTTCCTGCAGATGATCTAAAACTAAGATTTCCCAGGATATCTTCACAAAATGTTTCTTATTCTACCTAGCGCTTGGAAGCTGGAACATCAATGCATGTGCACAGTGTCTGCATGGATCATCATTAAAAGGCTTCTGCTAAGCCTGAGGCGATTCATTTCTGCAACCAGCATCACTTTTCATATGACAGCCATGGTCACATGGGTGGTGTCACAGGGCGGAAAAATAAAAGAACAGAAATATTCTTAATTGACCCTCAGTAGGGAAAGTCAAAACAACTCTACAACAAAAACTAAGAAATAATAAAGTGAAATAGCTCATTCTAATTTTAATTATCAATATATTTCCACAAATTGTTTTCCAGTTAGTAAAACATTAATAACTTTTGGTATTTCTTCAGTTATTTTCTGAGGGAGGTCATGTTTTTGGACTGTGGGAGGAAGCTTGAGTACCTGGAGAGAACCCAAGCATGCACAGGGAAAAGATGCAAACTCAAATATTTGCTTTTTAAAGTTTCGGCTTCTTAAACCTTTGTCGTCTGTATATCTGTAGCAGCAAACAGGTAACTATACATCTATACAGATGTAATCATATAGAGTTAAAATAAATATAACAAATAAGTGCTCATGACTGAAATGCCTGTCTGTTATAGAGCTCGGGGGGGGTTTACAGCAGAGCAGGAGGAGGTGATGATTGGTTATGGTCATGCTGCTCAGAACAGCAGCTTTCTCTGCAGGAAAGAGGAAGTTATTAGGATCACCTGTTTCACCTGTCTGTCAAACCAGCAGCACCTCGTAAAACCACAGTGAGACAAGAACTGCAGAAACAAGAGATGAACTAAACAGGGAGGGAATCAGGCTGAAACTGAACTCAGTCAGAGTGCAAATCTCACTTCTTACAACAGCTGCGCTGCTGCTCAACCTACAAACAGATCTGATTTCAGACGGCGCTGCAGGAGCTGAGAGAAAAGGGAACGTTACACTGACACTGGCTGTGCAGCACAGTTAAATAAGGACCAATGCTGAAGTACATCTAAATGTTCTGTACATCTATTCAGAGAAACTCCAGCTGCACACATTTACTTCAGCTATTGGTCAGTTCCATCAAAACGAGCAGAACATTTGCAGCAAAACTGTTCAGATGTAAGGTCTCTCCAGTCAGACCAGTTGAGCTGACAAAACCGAGCTGGGAACCAGTCTAAGACGTTTGAGAAAGGCAGAAACAGGCTAAAACTAGAAGGTAGAATGAAGGCAAGCAGCAGCTGAGAGGACTCACATATTTCCTAATTTCCTTCATCAAGGCTGTGCTCAGAAACTCTGATGAACCAATCAGCAGAGGATAAACAAAGAAGCTGAAGGAAATGTGCAGAAAACCTGTCAGAGCTAATAAAAACAGGACCCACTCTGCCTGGTTTCCTGCCTGTTTTCATTCAGCAGGTTCATTAGTAAATGCTAAAAAAAGAAAACCTCCATCTTCCAGTCTGTTGTCCCCCTGGTTGTGAAAGGTCACGTCCTGCTGGTGCAGAGGTTGACTGATCTGCTGCTCACAGCTTTGAGGGTAAATCTGAGTCTGAAGGTCAGCAGAAATGGTTTCTCTGGTGTTCTTTGGCTTCATAAGACAAACTCTAGCATAAACCAGTTATTAATCATTGTTTATCTGAGTTTTAACATCATGGAAATAAAATTCTGCAGAACTGGTGTGAAGTCTTAGTGCCAACATGTGTCTCCTAAAGCTCAAGTAGAAATATGACTGTTATGACATATTTTCTCCATGTTTAGAAATTATACTCCAAAGCAGGAAGTTACTGAGATAAAGCTAGCATGCACGTAGACCCAGACCAGCTGCAACAACACATAAGGAAACAATGCATTACTATTTCAAAAATAGTTTTCACAAATGATGTTTTTAACATACAGACACAGACTGTGGCAAATATGAATATAGTCATACCACTCAGGGACTAAGACTCCCTCTTGTGGTGCGCAGAGGAACGGTTGCTATTATGTAATTTAAAAGGCAAATAACCTGATGAACTGTGACAATAAGCTAATGAACAGAGGTAGGTGCTCCTCTCAGGTTTCTAATGACATTAAGTGTTACCTGCTACAAAAACATGGACTAGCAGAAGAACAGTTAACCAGGAACAGGTGGAGGTTGTGGCAACTGTACAGAATGCTACCAACCAGTGGAAAACAGGGAGGAAATGGTTTCCTTCATTTCTTAACCCTGAAAAGCAGATGGAACAAATAGAGTCCTGGCATTGGTACAAAAAAGGCTATGTGGATAAGCTAGCAAAGGTCTTCAAAACCATCTACACTATGTCAGTGTCCATCTGGCATGTCCCAGCCTAATTCAAAGCAGCCATGATACCTCCTGGCCCTAAACAGTCAGATGTTGCATGTCTTAATGACTATAGGCCCGTAGTCCTCACCTCCATCACCAGCCTGGAGAGGCAGGTCCTGACATTCACAATGGGTTACCATTAGCCTCCTACCAGCTTGCATACAGGGTGAACAGGACGACAGAATAGAACACTGCTATTGTGTCGAAGTCCAAATGACACAACTCTGGACCGAAGTCTACATCATGAAACTGGATTCTGGACTCCATAAAAAACTGGCCCTCAGGGATTTGTACTACATTTATGATTGCTGTGCCTCCTTTCCAGCTAATCTCATCGTCAAGTGCAGCATCTGATATCAAGGTGTGGCAACTCTGTCCTTAGCATTAAGGAGATGGAGATGATTGTGGACTTCTTTCAAACAGATCTTTCTGCTCCAATTTTTTCAGTGGAAGCAAGGTGGTAGAGGTGTATGATGTAATCTGCTACAGAGCAAGCTAGAGGTCATGATCTGAAGATGTCTACAGAACCACATCATCTGCAAAACGCAAAGACCCCGAGGTTCCCAAAGATCCTGTCCATGAGCAAATACTGACATTGTTTTGCAGACACAGCTCTTGTTTTGCCCTGAGGTGCATCTCTGTGACCCACATAACCCACTCAGCAGTTCTGAGTGGGTTGTTCCACTGCCAGGATGAAAGCCTTTTCCTCCTGAAACTGAGACATAACAAATCGATCAGAACCTTGTTTCCGGCGCAGCAGAGTAAACTGTCCCAGTTAGTCTGAAAGGTATGATCCCTCAATGGGCTGGAACACATTCTCTGGTCCCATTTCTTACAAACTGGGACCACCACCTCAGTCTGCAACTCCACTGGTGCTGTCCTAGTCCTCTACTTTTGGAGTTCCAAAAAGCTCAAATGAGTGCATCAATGAATGGGTTAAAGAATTACATTTTTCTGACAGGAGGTCGTTCAGCCCTAAAATATTAAAAGTCATTAATTTTGGTCTGAACTACAACTTTACTTTGTTTCATCGTGCTACTGCTCTGTATGTTTTATGCTATTTTTGTCACTGCAAAGTATTTATTTCCATCACGTAAAGCACGTTGAATTGCCTTAATGCTGAAACATGCTAAATAAATAAATGTGCTAAATACCGTAAATAAAGGCCCTGCGATACCATTCAACACTGTCTTCTACGGCAGACAAAGATGATGATTCCTGAAGCATCTGCAGCTGGAGACTTCTCCGCGACCCGCTCTACACGTGGTTACAGTTGGGGAATAAAGTGAAGCATGATGGGGAAAATTCAAAGCTCACTTTCTTCCTCATTTAACTCTTACTTTAATGTTTGTTGTGATTCTAAACAGATTTAGTGTCCTGAGGATTAAATTCATTCCTACAACCTTACCTGCTCACGTTGGCAGCTTTGCAGTGTAGCCTGCAGGTGAGTTGCTTCAGAAGTTTCTGCTGGTGCTGCTGCTGTTTCTCCGCCTGGACTTGACCCAAATCAAGCCTGCAGAGGCTTCATGTGTGTGCATGTCCCATCACGCCTGAGCTCCTCTCAGCTATGCAGCCCTGCCAGTTTGAACCTGAGCCTTGCTGCAGCAACAGCAGACCTGCAGCCTTACGAAGCGCGCTGTAAAGTTGTGCCTGCTGGCTAGGACAGGTTTAAATGTTTCAGTTGACTTAGGTGACACCTTTGCCTCACTGAACATAAACAGGGAAGCATCTGAGGAATGATTTAATCATAATCCACTTCAGACCCCTTTAGTTAAACCTATCAGGCCATGTTTGTCAAATAGATTTAAAATTGTTATTTCACCCCGAGATCAAGTCCCTGACATGCATCAGTTTCTGGGGTCCATTTAATTAATGTTGTTCTCTAAACAAAATAATAATAATAATAGATTTTATTTATAAGGCCCTTTAAATTTCCAACAAAATCTCAAAGTGCTACAGTCCTTAGAAAGAGGGAAACAACTATTAAGATAAAAACATGACATTAAAATGCAGATAAAATACAAAGTAAAAGTCTTTAGGCCATTAAATGCAAAAGTAATAAAAGCAAGACAAAGCTATTAAATCATTGAGTAAAACGGAAGGTTTTAAGTCCTGTTTTAAAAAGTGTCGGGGTCTGTGGAGATGTGGAGGTAAATTGTTCTGCAGCCAATCTCTCCTGACGGGTTCAGGGCAGTGAGCCAGAGACATGGGACATCTAAATGGGACGTCTGAGGCTCACAGCAGCAGGACAAAGAGACGGTTCAGAAACATAAATAGCTGCAGGATTTATCGGAAAACAGAGTTTTCGTCCTAATCTTTAAAGGAGAATGTCCTCCTATAACCCAGGCGGAGACCAAGACCATTCACCCTGCCTGTGGCCCTTTGCGGGAGTGACTTTAGTTTGGACTCATACTGCCTGCATGGCATTAAATGAGAATGAGAGGAGTCAATTATGGAAGGACCACAAGTCTGGTTGCTCCTCACACTCTTTTTTTGGACACTTTACTTTTTTATTTCCTGTCGGATAACTGCCAGCAGCTGTGTAACATTCATAAATAACTGGAAAAGATGCAGATGGGTTTTACTTTATGAAATAAAACAAATTAGATATAAAACTATGTTGGACACAATCATAATTTATCAATCATTTAATTCTTCATTTCATGGCTGACCCAAGTTTCTGTGGGGCCTAAAGCAGAACCTTACTTAGGCCCCTCTTCCTGTTGAGAACATCAGCACCACTAACAGCAGGAATCTGGGAGAGGGGGTAACGTTTCGTTGGCTGAGCCTAAATGCAGTTATGGATAATTAAACACGTAACTATGGTAACACAACAATCAAACAATGAAGATTATTGTTTGCACTTTTATAAATTTGCCAAATCCTTTAAATCTAAAATTTAAATTTAAAACAGTTAAAAATATTTTATCTCAGACTGAAGCTTTCAAATAATTTTTTAAAAATAAAATTCTAGTTCTCAACAAACAAATAAAAACCCTTTTAGATCTAAGGTCTGTTGCAAAGTTCAAGTATTTATGGAAGTCCCCTGATGGTTTGGGATCCCTAACCAGCAGCTTAGTTCGCTCTGCCTTGGGCCGGCTCTGTCATGGTTAAAACGCAACATGTCATGTGGTGTGTCTTCACACAGAATAAACTTTCTGTAATTAATGCCATTTCACAGATCAAGGTTACAGAGCGGGTTTTCCCACCACTATGGTTCCGGTTCTGGTGGTGGAGGTATTTCTGAGCTCATTCTGTGGAACCGAACAGCCTGAGAGTCAGCTCAGATCTCTGGTTTTCGCCTAATTTATAAACTCTTTCACGTTTACCTGTTTCTCAGTGTTTAAAAGCTGCTCTGCAAACAGGAGAAACTGATGTTTGATGTTTGAGGCATTTTGAGCCATCCAGAAATCTCACAGACATTCAAAATAGAACAAGAATTTCTTTATATATTCTTTTATAAGTAAAAGAAAAACCAACTCCTACCATGCCGGTGGGTGAGTTACTTAGCGTAGAGAAAAATAAAATAAAAACAAGCTCCTAAAGAAAGAGATCTGAAGTCAGAGTTCTGCAGAAAATTCCTGCATGTTTCGGATGAACTGTTGACCCAACAGTAGAAGTTAAAATACAGCAGCTCTGTAGTTCAGACTGGGCCATTTGAAAACTTGTTTTGCAGCAGAGGGAAACCGGGTTCATCAACTTTGACTCGTGTTTAACATCCGTCTGCTTGCCTCCTACAGCGCCGACATTCCTCCATGTCTTCATTGTCACCCTGTGATGAAAAGTGACATCTCCATCGCC
Source organism: Crenichthys baileyi (assembly GCA_036173005.1). Taxonomy (NCBI): domain Eukaryota; kingdom Metazoa; phylum Chordata; class Actinopteri; order Cyprinodontiformes; family Goodeidae; genus Crenichthys; species Crenichthys baileyi. The sequence continues at coordinate 43 of JAHHUM010000719.1, read as the reverse complement.
CTTAATGATTTTTATCCTAAATCTCAGTCCTTCAGACAGCTTC